>CM031601.1:99668686-99693686 GCA_018398815.1 Conus ventricosus
GGTCAGCTGGCTGAGAGATGTGGACACCCCATGAAGTTATTCTGTGTGGTCAGCTGGCTGAGAGAGATGTGAACTCCCCCATGCAGGTAGTCTGTGTGGTCAGCTGGCTG
Source organism: Conus ventricosus (assembly GCA_018398815.1). NCBI lineage: Eukaryota > Metazoa > Mollusca > Gastropoda > Neogastropoda > Conidae > Conus > Conus ventricosus. The sequence goes on from CM031601.1 coordinate 99,668,797, forward strand.
AGAGATGTGGACCCCCCCCCCCCCCCACCCCCATGAAGGTAGTCTGTGTGGTCAGCTGGCTGAGAGATGTGGACCCCCCCATGAAGGTAGTCTGTGTGGTCAGCTGGCTGAGAGATGTGGACCCCATGAAGGTAGTCTGTGTGGTCAGCTGGCTTGTGTCTTTTGTTCCTTGACAGTGTTCTTATATTTCTTTTTTTTCTTTAACAGTTTTTCTTCTTCTTCTTCTTCTTCTTCTTCTTCTTCTTCTTCTTCTTCTTCTTCCTTCTTCTTCTTCTTCTTCTTCTTCTTCTTCTTCTTCTTCTTCTTCTTCTTCTTCTTCTTCTTCCTTCTTCTGCTTCTGCTTCCTCCTGCTCCTGCTCCTCCTCCTCCTCCTCCTCCTCCTCCTCCTTCTTCTTTCTTCTTCTTCTTCTTCTTCTTCTTCTTCTTCTTCTTCTTCTTCTTCTTCTTCTTCTTCTTCTTCTTCTTCTTCTTCTTCTTCTTCTTCTCCTCCTCCTTTTCCTACTTATTCATGATCTTCAGCTTTCTTTTCTTCTTCCCTCTCATCTTCCTCCTGTTCCTCGTCCTTTTTTCAATTGTGTTCAATCCCTGCAACGTTGCCTACCTTGATTTTACCATGGCCCGTTTCCTTTCCGCATTTTATATGGCCCCACGTCCTACACGGCCTCTTCGATTAAAGAAAATGGAACAGTAGGAAGAAACAAGATGAAAAGCATATAAACGTAATCTCAATGCAGTTGTACAACAACAAGAAGAAAAAAAGATGCGAAGCATGCAAACGTACTCCCAGTTTTCCAAACCGCTTATAAATCGGCCAAGTGCTTTGTGAGATAAGAAATAAAGGCAAAATAACGGTTTTAACGGTTATTTAACCGATGTGCCCTTTTGAAACTGGTATTTTAGTCCTCACTGGGCTAAAGCCTGTGTACATACCAAATTTTATCCAAATCGGACAATATGTCAAGAATAAACGGTTTATAACGGTTCAAATTTTGAAACACTACATGGAAGTGCCATTTGTGTGTGATAACCTTTCTATATACAAAATTTTATTAAAACCCACCAATATATATAAAATAACGGGAAAATAACTGTTTAACGGTTATATAACAGATATACACTTTTGAAACCGGTATTTTAGTCCTCACTGGACTAAAGCCTGTGTACATATCAAATTTCATCCAAATTGGACAATATGTCAAGAATAACGGTTTTTAACGGTCAAATTTTGAAACACTATATAGAAGTGCCATTTGTTGTGATAACCTTTCTATATACCAAATTTCATTAAAATTCCACCTATATATAAGAAATAACGGCAGAATAACGGTTTTTAACAGTTGTTTAATCCATTTTCAGCATCACACCACTTACATATGGACAGAGGACTCGATTTGTCAATAGATCATCCAAACCGCTTATAAATTGGCCAAGTACTTTCTGAGATATTCCATAAAGAGAAAAAGCGTTACAGGTCGTTACAGCCGTTAGTAACGGCTATAACGAGGTGAACTAAAACATCGGGCATCATTCGTGACCCATAATGAACGTAAACTGCTCATTTTTACAAAGATCGGCCAAGTACTTTCTGAGATATTCCGTAAAGAAGAAAAACCGTTACAGGCCGTTACAGCCGTTCGTAACGGTTATAACGGTAAACAAAAACATCGGGCATTATTCGTGACCCATAATGAACATACCTACAAATTTTCAGGAAGATCGGCCAAGTACTTTCTGAGATATTCCATAAAGAAGAAAAAGCGCTACAGCCGTTACAGCCGTTAGTAACGGCTATAACGAGGTGAACTAAAACATCGGGCATCATTCGTGACCCATAATGAACGCAACTGCTCATTTTTTACAAAGATCGGCCAAGTACTTTCTGAGATATTCCGTAAAGAAGAAAAACCGTTACAGGCCGTTACAGCCGTTAGTAACGGCTCTAGCGGTAAACTAAAACATGGGGCATCATCCGTGGCCCATAATGAACATACCTACACATTTTCAGAAAGATCGGCGCAGTAGTTTTGTCTGGAGCGAGTGGAACACATTTTGACCACGGACAGACAGACAGACAGACAGACAGACACACACAAACACACACACACACACACACACACACACACACACACACACACACACACACACACACACACACACACACCACACACACACACACACACACACACACACACACACACAGCATTTCTTCGTTCCCATTCTAAAGTACTCCCTGTTCTATAAGAGCTGGGAGTACAAAAATCAGTGACTATAGCACTTTCTTCCCTTTAAGTGGTAGAAATTTTGTATGTAACAAAACAAGATGCGAAGCATATAAACGTACTTCTAGTTTTCCAAACCGCTTATAAATCGGCCAAGTGCTTTATGAGATAAGAAATAAAGGCAAAATAACGGTTTTAACGGTCATTTAACCGATGTACACCTTTCAAACTGGTATTTTAGTCCTCACTGGGCTAAAGCCTGTGTACATACCAAATTTCATCCAAATCGGACAATATGTCAAGAATAATGGTTTTTAACGGTCAGATTTTGAAACACTGCATGGAAGTGCCATTTGTGTGTGATAACCTTTCTGTATACAAAACTTCATTAAAACCCACCGATATATAAAAAAATAACGGCAAAATAACGGTTTAACGGTTATATAACCGATATACACTTTTGAAACCGGTATTTTAGTCCTCACTGGGCTAAAGCCTGTGTACATATCAAATTTCATCCAAATTGGACAATATGTCAAGAAAACGGTTTTTTAACGGTCAAATTTTGGAACACTATATAGAAGTGCTATTTGTGTGTGATAACCTTTCAATATACCACATTTAATTAAAATCCAACAATATATAAGAAATAACGGCAGAATAACGGTTTTTAACGGTTGTTTAATCGATTTTCAGCATTACATTACTTACATATGGACAGAGGATCCGATTTGTCAATAGATCATCCAAACCGCTTATAAATTGGCCAAGTACTTTCTGAGATATTCCATAAAGAAGGAAAAACCTTTACAGGCCGTTACAACCGTTAGTAACGGCAATAACAGGGAAACTAAAACATCAGGCATCATCTGTGACCCATAATGAACATACCTGCTAATTTTCATAAAGTTCGGCCAAGTATTTTCTTAGATATTCCATAAAGAAGAAAACCGCTACATGCCGTTAGAGCCGTTAGTAACGGTTATAACGGTAAACTGAAACATCGGGCATTATTCGTGACCCATAATGAACATACCTACAAATTTTCAGAAAGATCGGCCAAGTACTTTCTTATTAAATATTCCATAAGAAGAAAAAGCGTTACAGGCCGTTACAGCCGTTAGTAACGGTTGTAACGGTAAACTAAAACGCCGGGCATCATCCTTGACCCATAATGAACATACCTACAAATTTTCAGAAAGATCGACCAGTAGTTTTGTCTGGAGCGAGTGGAACACATTTTGACCACAGACAGACAGACACACACACACACACACACACACACACACACACACACACACACACACACACACACAGCATCTCTTCGTTCCCATTCTAAAGTACTCCCTGTTCTTTAAGAACTGGGAGTACAGAAAGGGAAAAAAATGCTGGTGTCCCGGCGGGGAAATGAATCCTGGTCTCACGCGTGACGGGCGCGGATACTAACCACTATACTACCGAGGAGCTTACAGAAGGTTGTTACACTTAAGTTTATAAACCGTTATTGCTTGAACTGTACATCACAAAATTATCATTTATAGCCGTTAGTAACGGTTATTCTGGTACAATATAACATCGGGCATCATCCGTGACCCACAATGTACATATCTACAAAGTTTCAGAAAGATCGGTCCAGCAGTTTTGTCTGGAGCGAGTGGAACACATTTTGACCACGGACGGACACACAGACAGACAGAGAGACAGACAGACAGACACACACACACACACACACACACACACACACACACACACACACACACACACACACACACACACACACACACACATATTTGGCAAAGTCGAAAGTATCTACACAAGAAGGAACGACAACTTTGCACAGGGTATAGGTATTTGTAAAGTGTAATGACAACCTCTGTAAGGCGAACTGACAAATTTCTAAATAAGATAGGCAATCTTCCACACACACACACACACACACACACACACACACACACACACACACACACACACACACTTGCTTTGTTTTGTTTTGTTTTGTTTCTATTAATTTGTTAAATATGTGTGCGTGCGTGCGTGCGTGCGTGCGTGCGTGCGTGCGTGCGTGTGTGTGTGTGTGTGTGTGTGTGTGTGTGTGTGTGTGTGTGTGTGTGTGTGTGTGTGTGTGTGTGTGTGTGTGTGTGTGTGTGTGTGTGTGTGTGTGTGTGTGCGTGTCTTTGCAGAGGGCATTGCCTGTGTACTAGCAATTATGCATAGAACAATTGAACCCTGACAAACAATGCGGGCAAGTCGGCAAAGAGCTCACGTGATTTCGTAATTTATATTACAAACCATTTTTCAAGCAATAGTGACACCCTCCCAAATGGTACAGGCAACTTCATAAAGAATAAAGACAGACAAAAGCAGCTTCTCAGGGATTACAGCACCGTCGAAAAACTTCGTGAACAGTATCAGACATTTTGATAATGTTTCAAACAACATCGCTAAGAGTATAGGGAACTTTACTAAGGATATAGGTAACGAATTAAAGGGGTTTAGGAAATTAAAGAAAAGGTATTGACACCCTCGGAAAAGGTGTGAGAAACGTTGCAAAATATATTGACAACTTCATAAGGGATAAAAGCAGCCTTTTAGGAGGAGGGGATGGGGGTGGGGTGTGGGGTGGGGGAATCCACCCATTCAAAGGTTATACGCAACTTAACAGAGTGCACAGGGAATTTCGTAAAGATTACCAATAACTTTGGAAAAGAATTTAGCAAAAACTCACAAAGTAAAGACAACTTTATAAAAGGTGGAAGCAATGTAATTAGCGACTCCATAAAAGCTGGCAGTAACTTCGAGAAGGTATGACACAGGGTCCCGGAAAATCCGTAATGGGATGATTGGATATCGTGATATTTCGCTTGTGATCCGTCTTCACTTTGTTTTCTGTCTATCTTTTTCAATTCTGTTTGTGTTATTCCATTTTATCCCTCTGTCTGTCTGCCCGCCTGTCTTTCTGTCTGTTTGTCTGTCTGCTGTTTGTCTCTACTCTCTATACTCTCCCCTTCTCTATGCGTCTCTGTCTCCGTCTCCGTCTCTGTCTCCGTGTCTATCTTCGGTTCTGTCTGTCTGTCTCTCTATCTATCTGTGTGTCTCTGAATTCGTGCGTGTGTGTGTGTGTGTGTGTGTGTGTGTGTGTGTGTGTGTGTGTGTGTGTGTGTGTGTGTGTGTGTGTGTGTGTGTGTGTGTGTGTGTGTGTGTGTGTGTGTGTGTGTGTGTGTGTGTGTGTGTGGTGTGTGCGTGTGTGTGCGTTTGTGGTGTGCACGCGCGCGTGCGTGTGCGTGAGTGTCGTATATTTATCCTTTCGATTATATCATTTCCATTTCATCCTCCGCCATATATCGCCTTTTAGCGTTCTGTTCAACGCCTTTTGTTCCATTCACAGGTGTTTCGTTCAGTTCACTCCGCTCCTTTGGTTCTATCTGATTCTGTCTTTCTTCGCTTCTTCCAGGTGTCCAAGTTTCAATTGTTGCAGTTTTGCATGTGTTGTTGTCTTTGGGGGTCGGGTTGAGACATTCTGCCTCTGTAAAAGATTCCTTTCTATGAGCCATGCTATTCTTATATGTATTTTTCTTCCACATTTGGGGTCTCAAGTGCGCTTAAAGAAGAGGAAGAAGAAGAAGAACAACAACAAGAACAACAACAACAACAAGAACAACAAGAACAAGAACGACAAAAACAAAAAGAAGAACAAAAAGAAGAACATGAACAAGAACAAGAACAAGAACACACACACACACACACACACACACACACACACACACACACACACACACACACACACACACACACACACACACACACACACACACACACACGCAAGCGCGAGCTTGCTAATACGCACACACAGTTGCACGCACCTACACACATGCACGAGCCCCACTGTTCCCTCCACACACACTACAGCAACAGAGAGAGAGAGAGAGAGAGAGAGAGGGAGAGAGAGAGAGAGAGAGAGAGAGAGAAGAGAGAGAGAGAGAGAGAGAGGGGGGGGGGGGGGTCGACGTCTTATCGCCAACTGCGTGGCGATAATAAAGGGCGAATAAGTTGAGACATGGCTTCCAGTAGAGAGCAGCCATCATTCCCGAGGATACTAAACAACCAAAATAACCCCAACAACAGACTAGTGTTGAACACGAACCAAGTAAGCACATCATTGTAGCCCACGCACAGACACTGAATGAGGACAACCCACTCGCGCATAATGTGTCTAATCCAGTGGTATGACTGCCCTGCACTTAAATGCTGTTGCCGCCTCTTCACCTTATGTCCGTCCATTGGACTTGTACTGGTCTTCCACCAGCACCCGTCCTATCTTGTGTCACTTCTGCCCCCACTTCTCTCTCTCTCTTCTCTCTCTCTCTCTCTCTCTCTCTCTCTCTCTCTCTCTCTCTCTCTCTCTCTCTCTCTTCGCCGTATACTCCTCGCTCATGTGCCCACAGTGCCCTGTCCATGGCAGCTAACACTCTTTTATTAGACACACACACACACACACACACACACACACACACACACACACAGCCCTTCATGTTCTTCTTGGTGAAAATAGACATTTTGTTCTTCATGTAAAAGTCACTATGTCCTTTAGAAAAGAAAGTATTTTGCTTGTTCTTAAAAAGATAATTTCTCCGTAAGGAAAACAGACTTTGTCCCTATTACTTGTTGTTCATTGTCTTCAGAGCGAAAGCAGCCTTTTTCCTCTTCTTGATGAAAACAACCATTTTGTTGTTGGTGAATACAACTATTAATTTCTCGGTAACAGCAGTCAGTTTTCCAGTAAAAACAATCGTGTCATATAATGTGAAAATAGTCATTGCCTTCTTGGTGGAGACAATTTCTTTCCCTCGATGAAAACATCTTTATTTGTACTTAGTAATGACAGTATGATTGTTTCGGTGAAACTTTCTGATTTCTGGAAAGTTGAATTTTGTTCTCGTGTCTAAAACAGTGATTTTGCTATTGATCAAAATCTTTTTTTATTCCTCATTGAAACAAACATTCTTGACGAAAATATCGAAGATCGACAGTCGTCTCGGCGAAAACAGGAATACAATGTAACTGTGTTTTTCATTTTTAAAAAAAACCCTGTGTCTTCTTGGTAAGAACAAACGTTGTTTTCTTCGTTAAAATAGTCATTGTCTTCTTCGCAAAAACAGGAATTGTCTTGTCCACAAAAATTGTTTTTCGTGTGCATGAAAACCTTCTGGGTGAAAACAGTCATTTTGCTGATCCAAAAAGTCGTTTCCTTTGCGAAAATAATCATCAGACTCTTTGAAAAAAAAAAAAAAGAAGAAGAAGAAGAAAAGAAGAAGAAAAAGTGCTGTCTTGCTCATGAAGCCAATGTCTTTCGGAAAAGCGACATTGTAATCTTTGTGGAAAAAAGTAACTCTTTTACCATGTAAACAATCATTTTCTCGTTACTGAGAACGGTCATTGTCATCCTGGTGAAATCAGTCCCGGTATTCTTCTTTGAAATGTATTGTCTTCTCAATGAGAGCAGACATTGTCTTCTTCATGAACACGATCATTTTTGTATGTTTTCTTTTTTCTTCGCTCATGAAACTAGCCACTGTATTGATATGAGTTTTCCCTCCGCAAACGTTACATAATAATCATCAGCTCTTACTTCGTAATACCACCTTCCTCATAACGCTAATATTAATCGTTAAAACGTTTGTGTCAAAATCGCTATGTTCTGATTTTTCCCACACTCCACCTACTGGCAACGTACATGGCGGCTTATTTGAGATTATTATCTTGCAAACTTCATAATAATTGTGTCAGCTATCCAGCCCAAAAAATTCTCTTTATGAAAACAATGATATTTTACTACCCATGTAAGAAGGATCACTGCGAAAGTGACAATACGGAAATGAAGACCGGATAATCAAACTTACGGTTCAGCCGTGATGCATGCGGTGCAGTAATACGCAAGCAACAGACACCTTTCTTCATCTGTTTTGCTAGTACCGTATGGAATTTTTCATACGCTGCTTAGGCGACTTTTTTTGTCTGGCAGCTAACAATCAATATATGACGTACACAAATCATATATTGCTGAGCATTTTAACATCTAGCTCATTCTCTCTCTCTCTCTCTCTCTCTCTCTCTCTCTCTCTCTCTCTCTCTCTCTCTCTCTCTCTCTCTCTCTCTCTCTCTCTCTCTCTCTCTCTCTCTCTGGTGGAGTTATGCATATATGTCCTGTGTTCATATACCTGTTCATCTTTTCTTTTTCTCTTGACTTTTACTGTGTTGTTTGCAATGCTTTGTACGCTTGAAGTGTTCTTATATATAATGTCATAAAACATCATTGTTCACTCCCTATTTTCTGGGTTTTATTTCACATTTGAGTTTTCTTCTTCTTCTTTCTTCTTCTTCTTCTTCTTCTTCTTCTTCTTCTTCTTCTTCTTCTTCTTCTTCAAAATATAGTAAAAGCAAATGGACTTAAACCCACAAGTAATTATAAATCCAATAATTAATGTTTTCTCTCAAACCCTTACTAGCATTTCGTTCTCTATGGTGTTTATTATACTAATATATGGTCTGTATTGCCGACGTTTTACTTCGTTCTCTATGGTGTTTATTATACTATATATGGTCTGTATTACCGACGTTTTACTTCGTTCTCTATGGTGTTTATTATACTAATATATGGTCTGTATTACCGACGTTTTACTTCGTTCTCTATGGTGTTTATTATACTAATATATGGTCTGTATTACCGACGTTTTACTTCGTTCTCTATGGTGTTTATTATACTAATATATGGTCTGTATTACCGACGTTTTATTTGTGCGTTGCTTGCTTGTTTGTTCCCTCTCTAAAGGTTGATGCATGAAGTTAGTAAAAGGAACAAAGTGTTTAGATTGGTTCTGAGCTTAATAAAATAATAGCAAAAACCTGAGGACTCAAAGATGATTGTCGTAACGTGAACTCCATGCCGCATGGATAAAAAATGAATGGATGTTGTTCCCGCTTTTTGTTTTATTTTCTATCTAAAATTACTGCTGATTTTTTTTCAAGTTTTTCTTCTTCTCTTTAGATCCTCTCTGATTCGTTGAATGAATATTTATTTGTTCGGTATCAATCAAGATCGGCATGTTTCTAGCCTCTGTGCTTGTGTGTGTGTGTGTGTGTGTGTGTGTGTGTGTGTGTGTGTGTGTGTGTGTGTGTGTGTGTGTGTGTGTGTGTGTGTGTGTGTGTGTGTGTGCATGTGCGTGTGTGTGTGCGTGCGTGTGTGCGTGCGTGCGTGCGTGCGTGCGTGTGTGCATGCGTGCGTGCGTGCGTGCGTGCGTGCGTGCGTGTGTGTGTGTGTGTGTGTGTGTGTGTGTGTGTGTGTGTGTGTGTGTGTGCGTGCGTGCGTGCGTGCGTGCGTGCGTGCGTGCGTGCGTGCGTGCGCGAGCTTGTTTTGCGTTTTATCTTCTTGATTTGCATGAACTCCATGAGAATAACATTTAGAAATCGCGTTTGCCAGTATGCAAATGCCTCTTTGTTTGTGTCTTTTTCTGTTTGTTGTTAGGAAGCTATTCAGTTTCTTTTCCTTTCTTCAACTACCTCTCAGCTGTCATTAGATTTTTGTCTACACCTTATTCCTGTAGATTTACGGCCTAAGTGAGCTCCTCTTCTCTCTCTCTCTCTCTCTCTCTCTCTCTCTCTTCTCTCTCTCTCTCTCTCTCTGTTTATACTATATATATATATATGTATATATATATAATTATATATATATATATATCGCTCTCTCGCTTCTCTCTCTCTCTCTCTCTCTCTCTCTCTCTCTCTCTCTCTCTCTCGGGGGGGGGGGGGGGGGGGGGGGGGGGGGGTGAGTTCGTGATCACTGACCAGGCAAGACACGAATCTAGTGCTCCTCCAGAAATTGATAATTTTTTGTTATTTATTCGAGTGTATCGACGTTTTGAATCTTCAAAATGGACGAGGATAGTTCTCTCATCAGTATCGACACAAATGTGAAAATTTATTACAGATTCAAGAGAGGACTTTGAAAAATCAATGGATAAAGTTTTGGCTCTTCGACTTAATGAAGTGACAAAGCAGTTTTCGATGGATTTGGAGAAATCGGTACGTGAATTGAAAACCGAAATGCACGAAACTACATGACACAGCTTCCACGCTTCAACAAGCGGTGACAAGTTTAGTTCGGAGAGAACACCACCACCAAACAAACCGTCAATGAGTTGGAATTAAGTTGTCACAGATCAGTACAACTCTTGACGGCAAGATCGAAAAACTGGAAATGTTCTCCCGACGAGAATAACTGAAACTGTTCAATGTGCCACGCCTGTCCAGGTCAGAAATATACGACGATTGTGTCACGACTGTTCTTGACGTTTTGCAAGGATCAGTGCCAGGCAAGGTGTGGTGTCGTGATGACATTGTGCGTGCACATCGACTTGGAACGACAATGATAACAAGGGTCGCCCACCTCCAATGATTGTCACATTCACTCGGTGGTCAGACAAAATGGCAGTCCTGACGCACGGTAAGTAAGTACTGCGGCGGAAGAACGTGACAGTGGCAGCGGACCTGACAGACAGACAGAGAGAGACTGTACAGGAGTACCGACGGCAAGGGGTGCACGCCTACTACAGGGGCAACAAACTGGTGGTGGAGGAGCAGAGGACACGCCACTCCCAACTGCGCAGACGACAGCACCACGATGACGGCTACACCAGAACCACGACACTGACTACTGCCACTCCAGCAACCACTACAGCAGAAGGGACCACAGCAGTGCTGAGAGCTACAGTCATGCTGTCAGATGGAGGGGTGACAGACAGAAGTCTGACCAACAGTGGGGGTCATGGTACAGTGACACCCACTAAGGCGGGCGCTCATCAACAGGCTGCTACGCGCAATATGAGGGGGGAAGCAGGGGGCTACGACAGGACTGGGATGCAGGATGGAACAACGTTACCAGCCGTACCCCTTCTATGCTCCATGCAGCAGTTCCCCCACTGCCAGCACGAAACATCATCCTCACCGGTCAGTGTGACATGGTTGACAACTCTCTGACACTTGACAATGTACTACTGTGAATACTTCACACAAGCAAACATATGACAGGACAGGTCACATGTACTGACAAAGAGACGACAGAAAATGATAAAGAATAAAAGAAAAAGAGTTCACAGAAACTGGTAACACAGAGACAGGGGCAGAAAATGAAAACACGACAGAAACGACAGACATTTGTGGACAAGGTCAGATTCGGGATAGTGACACACACCCAGCCGAGCAGAATGTTACTGATATAAGCAGAACAGGCAGTCAGTACAGCCGTTTTTAAATCAGACAGAAAATACAACACCGATTTATACAGAGACAAACGACAGACACAGCTATCAACAGTCCCATACCGACACAGACAATCCAAATCAAAGAAAGATGCGGTATCAGAAACTGACTGATAATACCACAGAAAACAACATGTCAGGACTCAGGAGACAAAACGAACACTGAGACGAACAACACACACCGCAGACAGACACTGTAATTGAACCTCACACACCGCAGACAGATACTGTGACTGAACAACATACACAGCAGACGACTCTGTAACTGAACCTCACACACCGCAGACAGATACTGTGACTGACAACATACACAGCAGACAGACTCTGTAACTGAACCTCACACACCGCAGACAGACACTGAGCGGAGAGAAGCAACGAGGACACGACGCACGGTCACGCAACAAGAGAACAAAACCGCACGTGACGGGCCTACAAGTAGACTACGGAGTGCTTCGTGCGCAAGCATCCTGCCAAACGCCAGACCACGATTCACGAAACGGCAAGTAAGCATGGAAAGCAGGATACCGCATAGGGACTCGGCCAGGCCATGTCATATCAAATGTGAAATTTATGACGTACAAATTGAAGGGCTGTCGCGTGTGTATGATAACGATCTGCGTGCTTACATTAGTGATTTTGACATTGGTCTCTGGTGGAAACGTTCGCTACCCAATTTCCGGAACGTTATTTCCAAACCATCACGCTTTCATTGTGCCAGGTGTTAGTCTGTCAGATGGGGTTACTGCAAGATTGTCTGGAGGTTTAGCACTTCTCGTGAAAAAGATCTCTTAAAGTATATTGAAAAAATGAATGTGGAGTATGATAATATTATTATATTGAAACTGTCTAAGGGTTTGTTGGGAACAGAATCACCGGTAATCCTAGTTGGTGTGTACTTGCCTCCAAGCTCTTCTGCATGTTACCAAACTATTGATGTATCCAATGGTATTACCATTTTGGAGCAATGTATCATGGATTTAATAGAATCTCTTGGAAATTTGCCGCTGTTGTTACTGGGGGATTTTAATGCTCGCACTGGGGGCAGAATGCAAAAGACTGTGATGATGATCTGAACATGGAAATGTTTCAGGACAGAGTCTGTGAACGTGAGGTATCCGTACATCAAAAGATAGATTCAAAATGACGTTGGCACGTACCTGTTAGATCTTTGCAATTATTTTCATCTTTTCATTTTGAATGGTGCAATTTCAGAAGATTTAGATTATGGTCACTATACTTATATTTCACCAACAGGCTGTAGTATTGTTGACTATGCCATAGTATCAAGGCGTTTATTGAAATATTGTGTTTCTTTGAATGTTACACCAAGAACAGAATCAAAACACATGCTGTTGAAGTTGTGTTTGACTGTAAATTAGAAAGAGCTGATCAGCATGACATGGCTCAAAATATTTACAAAATTGACAAAATAGTTTGGAATGAAGAAAAGTCATGAATTCAAGGAAAATATATCAGTGACGAGTTTCAAAGTCATATGAGGCAGGCCTCCAGTCTGGTTAATGTCGATGTAAATAAAGCCATGATTTAAGGAAAATATATCAAGTGACGAGTTTCAAAGTCATGTGAGGCAGGCCTCCAGTCTGGTTAATGTCGATGTAAATAAAGCCATTCAAGTGTTTAATGATGCATTGCTTACAGCTAGTTCATGCATGAGAAAACCATTACAGTCGGAAAAGAACGATCAGATCCATGGTTTGATCAAGAATGTAGCCAGCATAAAAAAGCACTCAGTTACCATTTGAGGCAGTGTTTATAAACACAAGAAGACAATGAAACAATTAGAATTTGTATAATCAAAAACGCAGAGAGTACAAGGAGCTTTTGAGACTGAAAAAGAAAGACAACCGCACAAGGTATAATTCTTTGAATGAAAATATCAATAACCCCACTGGGTTTTGGAGCAAAGTAAAATCTCTTTCGTGCAATAAATTTACTGACAACAATATTACCAAAGATGAATGGTTTAAACATTTTTCCCAATTATTTGAGTCCGGTTGTGAATTGTAGCCAGTCAGAAGGTATTGCTGGCGAGTCAGAAGATCAGGTTAGTGATGGGTCAAACCAGCATAACACAGATTTCTTGAGTGTGTCATTTCGGAAAGTGAAGTTTATGCCGCGGTTCGTTCATTAAGGAATAAAAAGGCTGCTGGTCCTGATGGAATTATCGGAGAAATCTTCAAAAACTCAGTTACTGTAGTTGCTCCATTTTTAGTCATATTGTTCAATACATTGTTCTCTACTGGAATTTATCCCCTTTAGTGGTCAGAGTCAGTTATTCAACCCTATTCATAAAGGGCGACAGGAATTTACCTGATAATTACAGGGGAAATATCTTTGTTGAATATATGCAGTAAATTGTTAGCCATATTCTGAATGGACGACTAAACAAATGGATTGAAGAAAACCATGTCATTGATGACTGTCAGGCAGGTTTTAGAAAAAAAGTTATAGTACTATTGACCATGTCTTTACATTGTTTGCCATGGACTCAGAAACAACTGCTACTTCACAAGAAACTGTATGTTGCGTTTATTGATTTCAGAAAAGCTTTCGATTCTGTCCATCGTGCAAAATTATGGTGCATTTTTGAAAAAAAGAGGGATTCATGGGAGAATGTATCGGGCAATAACTAGCATGTATAACATTGTTAAAGCAAGGTTAGAGCAGGAAGGGATTTAAGTGATGCATTTTTGTGTCCATCGGTCTAAAGCAAGGGGAGGTGTGTAGTCCAGTTCTTTTCTCCTTTTCATTAATGAACTGGCTGTGGATATTATTCAGAAGGGAAACATGGAATTCAGTTGTTACCTGATTTTGTTAGAAATTTTGATACTTATGTTTGCTGATGACATTATTTTGTTATCTGATTCAGTTGCAGGTCCTCAAAACCAGTTAAATGTTTTGTACAACACGTCCAAAAGACTCGGTCTTATAGTTAACTTAGAGAAATCAAGCTAGTCATATTTAGAAATGGTGGATATATCTCTGACCAAGAAAAATGGTTTTTATGGGCAGACCAAGATGACAGTTGTTAAACATGTATAAGTACTTGGGGTTATTATGTCTACCAGACTTTCCTTCACTCACAGTTTGAATGATATGGCAAGCCGAGCAAGAAAGGAGTGATCAGTATATTTAAAGTACTATGGTCCTTGGGAGAAAAATCCCCTTCTATATTTTTCAAACTCTTTGATGCTCAGATTCAGCCAGCACTTAGTTATGGAGCAGAGGTATGGGGCATCATTGGAAATGTTGATGTGGTAGAAAAAGTGCATCTTTTCGCTTTAAAAAGATTTTTAAATGTAAGCATAAGAACTCCTAATGTGATGGTGTATGGAGAGTTAGGTAGATTTCCATTGTATGTAAATTTATATTTGAAGAGCATTAAGTACTGGTTAAGGATATTGAAGATGCTGTCTCATCGTTTACCTAAGAAAGCTTACAAAATGTTGTTATTTTTTCATGAGAAAAACAAAAATACTTGGGATCTTCTGTCTGCTTCTTTCTGTACCAAATGGATTTGAAGAAGTTTGGGAAAATCAAGGAGTCGGCAACGAAGTCGCGTTTTTGAAAGCCTTAAGAAATAAACTGGTTAATGGCTACAAAGCTCACTGGATCTCAGATATTGAGCACAGTGAACGTTTTCAGTTATACAGAACATTTAAAAGTGACCTGATTTTATCCTCGTACTTACCAATGGTGAATCATATACAGGCAGAATTTAGCCTAGTGAGATATCGATTGGGTGTGTCTCAATTAAATGTGCACAAAATGCGCTTTAAGAGAAATGTAACTGAAAATGATTTGTTATGCCCGTTCTGTGGTTTCAAATTGAAACAGAAAAACACTTTGTATTACACTGTCCCAAAATACCAGGGATTAAGGGAACAGTATATTCCAGCTAAGTATTACAACTGTCCATCACAGCACAAATTACAATGCTGTTTGCTTCAGAGAGTAAAACATTATGTTCGGCTTGCTCTATTCCTTGAGAAAGCTTTAAATTACGGCATTTGTGTCTCAACTTATAAAGGAAGCGCTACTAGAAATTGATTGAAGGTATATAGTTGTTCACTATCCAGACACAAAATTAATTGATACTTGTTGTCAAATGCCCTGTGTCATGTCGCTATAATGGATGTTTTGTTTTGTAACCACCACCATGACATGGGCCTAAGGCCTATTCATTAAACCATTTCAGAGTTCAGAGTTCTCTCTCTCTCTCTCTCTCTCTCTCTCTCTGCTGATTCCATTTATAGTCATATATCTCCACTTTCGTGTTCTTTTTAGCCAACCTGCCTACCCTCCCACCCCTTTCCGACCAACGAACCAGACGACCCAACGTTTTTAAATAGTCAATCGGCCAATCCACTTATCTAGTATCCAACGAGCCATTTTACTGCCAACTGAAATTGGCCAACCAAATCAACTAGCCAGCCAACCCACTGGAACTACTGGTTAATCAGCCAGTCAAATAACACCGAGACCACTTGCCCATTAACCAACCAGACAATCGACCAAGTCGTCAACGCTCTTACCCACCAGCCAAACAACCAAATGACTAGGTTAATATTCGCAAGCCAGCCGATCCATTCATCAAATTACCAGCCAACCAGCCAATCCACCAACCCACTCGACATCAAATAAGAACACAAAGCAAATTATCCAACAGCAAACCTCCAGCTACCCAGCCAAACAAGCCAGCCACTAAGCATATTTACCACTTACCAACCAACCAATCCACTGACCTACAAACAATCTAGCAAGCCAATACATCCCAAACTACTCCCCCCAAAAAAAATAAAAAAATAAAAAAATAAAAAAATAAAAAAATCTCCGAACACTGTACCGTTTCACCACCATACGAGCCAGCCAAATGATGGTCAGTCATATCCATCGAACGATCAATCGATTAACAGAGCAATCAATCAGTCCATCACGCATCGTCTGACAACAGCGTACTGTGGATAAACACAGCACAGGGGCATGTGAAGGATAGGGAACATGTTAGTTCGCGTGCACGGAAATGTAATAAAGAAGTGCACCTCCTGTCAAAGGTTGTCTTCTTTGGTTTGGCCTCCTCTCTCTCTCTCTCTCTCTCTCTCTCTCTCTCTCTCTCTCTCTCTCTCTCTCTCTCTCTCTCTCTCTCTCTCTCTTCTCTCTCTCTCTGTCTCTGTCTCTGTCTCTGTGTGGTGTGTGTTTGTGTGTGTGTGAGTGTTGTGTGTGTGTGTGTGTGTGTGTGTGTGTGTGTGTGTGTGTGTGTGTGTGTGTGTGTGTGTGTGTGTGTGTGTAAGTGAATGTTTTCCATGCGTATGTGTGCTTATGTTTATTCTCTTTGGGTTTTCCTTTCTCGATTCTTTTCCACTTCTTCTTCTTCTTCTGTAAGCTTTTGTTTTCCTTGATATTTAAAGCTCCTTCCCGGCGGCCTTTTGGTGCTGATTCGATTTCGCCATGCACATTGTCTTTCTTATTTAAAATACTTTTTTTTTTCTCACTTTCCTTTGTTTTTTCTCTGACGGTCTCACTGTCTTTCCTTTTATTTCTTTCTTTTAAAACACACTTGTGTTGTCTTTACTTCTGTTTTTTTTTTCTGTCTGTTCTTTCGTTGTGGAGTTTCCATTTTCTCTTGTGTCCGTTTTCCTTCTTTTTTTTCTTCTTCTTCTTTTTAGGTTTGTCAAAGATTATTTCTCTTCATGTTTCTTTGTTCTTTTTCTTTGTTCTTTTTCGATCTAAATAACTGTCTCTCTGTTTATGTCTTGGATCTGATGGGGCAATCTATCTAGTTCTCCCCCCTGTTCTACTGTCTCCTTCCCCTCCATTTTTGTCTCCTTTCTCTTTTCTTCTTTCTTATTTTCTCACTTTCTTTCTCGTTTGTTGTTGTTGTTGTTGTTGTTGTTGTTGTTTTTGTGAGGGAATACCTTAATATCTGTTAGTCCTTTCACATTTCGTATCACTGTCAGTCATCTCTTCCATGATTTTTGATCATTGGAAAGATCTTCATATTAAAAAGTAGATTTCAAAAAAAAAAAAAAAGGAAAGAAGAGAAAGAAAGAAAGTACCGCATTGAAATCGCTCGCTCTCTCTCTCTCTCTCTCTCTCTCTCTCTCTCTCTCTCTCTCTCTCTCTCTCTCTCTCTCTCTCTCTCTCTCTCTCTCTCTCTCTGTCTATGTCTCTGTCTCGCTCTTTCTCTCTCTCGCTCTCTCGCTCTCTCTCTCTCTCTCTCTCTCGCTCTCGCTCTCTCTCTCTCGCTCTCGCTCTCTCTCTCTCTCTCTCTCTCTCTCTCTCTCTCCTCTCTCTCTCTCTCTGTTTCTGTGTGTGTGTGTGTGTGTGTGTGTGTGTGTGTGTGTGTGTGTGTGTGTGTGTGTGTGGTGCGTGCGTGCGTGCGTGCGTGCGCGCGCGCGCGCGCGCGCGCGCGCGCGCGCGTGCGTGCGTGCGTGCGTGCGTGCGTGCGTGCGTGCGTGCGTGCGTGCGTGGTGTGTGTGTGTGTGTGTGTGTGTGTGTGTGTGTGTGTGTGAGTGTGTTGTGTGTGTGTGAATGTTTTTCATGCGTAGGTGTGTGTTGTTTATTTTCTTTGGGTTTCCGTCTTGCTTCTTCTTCTTCTTCTTCTTCTTCTCTTCTTCTTCTTCTTCTTCTTCTTCTTCTTCTTCTCTGTGCCACAGGGATCAATCTTAGGTCCCCTGGTGTTCTCCCTCTACATAAATGATTCCCTTTATCAATTCAACATGCAGTGTGTGATTTTTGTGATGCCGATGCATCTTTACAATACTCTAGTCATAGCATCGATGAAGTTAAATATCATTTAAATGCAAGCATGAAATCAGTGTAAGACTGTGTTTGATTCAAATGATATGCTTATTCATCCTCATAAAAACCGAGGCTATGCTAATATGTGCACGTCAAAAAAGACAAGTCATAAAAGAAGCAAAATTAAAAATAATGTACAAAGATGAAACAATAGAACAAATTACAAAGCACAAATTATTAGGCATCATCATCGATGAAAAGCTTTCCAGCACGATCAGATCCATAACCTAATCAAACAAGTCTCGTGTTGTGTGTTCAGCTGTCACAGATCAAACACTTTCTCGACGAACATTCACACGGCTGTTCAGAGCAAGCCACTTAGTTCTGAGAGGCAGGGGAGTTTACAGCTCTCCCACAGCTGCAGAGGCCAAGCCGTGAATGCAGGTCAAGGAAAAGGGGTGCTTTCTGCAGGCTGCTCCCCACCAGCCAGCTAACCGTGCTGTACTCGACCAACTGAATGTCATCTGTGTACAGCTGGTCTGGCAGCAATGTGTTCGGCATTGATGAGCGGCCATTACAAATGGGGCTCTTAGTTTGATAATCAGTGGTTGTCATGAAAAATGTAATATATCTGTGCTCTTGAGATGACTGAATAGGCGAATTCCCGACAATTCTTTTAATACCAAACTCGACTAGGTTTATTTTCCTGTAGATACGGCATGAAAGCTTGTACACAAGAGGTCAGGCGATATTCAAACAATGACAACACACACACACAATTGTGCAACAATGACGTCATCACTTTCTGGGAACTTAATTTTCCCTAGTTAACTAGTACACAAGTTTGATACATGCCTCTGCTTGGACTACAACAACAAAAATGTTGGGTCAGAAATGTGTAAGGCTTGTTTGTTCGGCCCTATAACTAAGTGTCTCGAATGGGACAGAAAAATAAAGCTGTGTTCACGAAAAATGTATTATTTTGCTTTTTTTCAGGCTCGACTATTAGACTACTGCTCTATTCTCTAGGGTAAATGTGCGCCATCTACTTTAAAACCATTTCATCCTCCGCGATAAAATCACCTTTTAGCGTTCTGTTGAATGCCTATTGTTCCATTCACAGGCGTTTCGTTCAGTTCACTCCGCTCCTTTCGTTCTATCTGATCCTGCCTTTCTTCGCTTTTTCCAGGTGTCCAAGTTTCATTTGTTGCAGTTTTGCATGTGTTGTCTTTGGGGTCGGGTTGAGACATTCTGCCTCTGTAAAGGATTCCTTTCTCTGCAGCCTTGCTACTCTTATATGGATTTTTTTTCCAGATTTAGGAGGTCTCAAGTGCGCTTAAAGAAGAAGAAAAAGGGAAGAAGAAGAAGAAGAAGAAGAAGAAGAAGAAGAAGAAGAAGAAGAAGAAGAAAACAACAACAACAAAACAACAACAACAAGAACAAAAACGACAAAAACAAAAACAAGAACAAAACGAAGAACAAAAAGAAGAACAAAAAGAAGAAGAGGAACAAGAACATAAACACACACACACACACACACACACACACACACACACACACACACACACACACACACACACACACACACACACACACACCACACAAGCGTGAGCTTGCTAATACGCTCACACAGTTGCACGCACCTACACACATGCACGAGCCCCCTGTTCCTCCACACACACTACAACAACACAGAAAGAGAGAGAGAGGAGAGAGAGAGAGAGAGAGAGTGAGAGAGAGAGAGAGAGAGAGAGAGAGAGGGGGGGGGGGGGGGGGGGGGGTCGTCGCCTTATCGCCAATTGCGTGGCGATAATAAAGAGCGAAGAGGTTGAGACATGACTTCCAGTAGAGAGCAGCCATCATTCCCGAGGATACTAAACAACCAAAATAACCCCAACAACAGACTAGTGTTGAACATGAACCAAGTAAGCACATCATTGTAGCCCACGCACAGACACTGAATGATGACAACCACTCGCGCATAATGTGTCTAATCCAGTGGTATGACTGCCCTGCACTTAAATGCTGTTGCCGCCTCTTCACCACTTTATGTCCGTCCATTTGACTTGCACTGGTCTTCCACCAGCACCCGTCCTATCTTGTGTCACTTCTTTTCCACCCTCTCTTCCCCGTCTACTCCTCCTCGCTCATGTCCTGTCCATGGCAGCTAACACTCTTTCATTACACACACACACACACACACACACACACACACACACACACAACACACACACCACACACACACACACACACACACACACACACACACAAACACACCAACACACCACACACACACACACACACACACCACACAACACACACAAACCACACAACACACACACGCATGTGCGCGCACGCACGCACGCACGCACGCACGCACGTACGCACGCACACACACACACACGCACACACACACACACCACACACACACACACACACACACACACACACACAAAACACACAGACACCACACACACACACACTCACACACACACACACACACACACACACACACACACACACACACACACGCGCGCGCGCGCGCGCACGCACGCATGCACGCACGCATGCACGCACGCATGCACGCACGCATGCACGCCCGCATGCACGCGCACACACAGCCCCTCATGTTCTTCTTGGTGAAAATAGACATTTCGTTCTTCATGTAAAAGTCACTATGTTCCCTTTGAAAAAAAAACGTCTTTTGCTTGTTCTTAAAAAGATCATTTCTCCGTAAGGAAAACAGACTTTGTCCCTATTTCTTGTTGCTCGTTGTCTTCAGAGCGAAAGCAGCCTTTTTCCTCTTCTTGATGGAAACAACCGTTTTGTTGTTGGTGAATACAACTATTGTTTTCTGGATAACAGCAGTCAGTTTTCCAGTGAAAATAATCGTGTCATATTATGTGAAAAATAGTCATTGCCTTCTTGGGGGAGACAATTTCTTTCCCTCGATGAAAACATATTTATTTGTACTTAGTAATGACAGTATGATTGTTTCGGTGAAACTTTCTGATTTCTGGAAAGTTGTATTTTGCTCTTTGTGTCTAAAAAGGTGATTTTGCTATTGATCAAAAATCTTTTTTTCATTCCTCACTGAAATAATTATTCTTGACGAAAATATCGAACATCGACAGTCGTTTTGGAGAGAACAGGAATACAATGTAACTGTGTTTTTCATTTTTAAACAAAGTGTGTCTTTTTGGTAAGAACAAACGTTTGTTTATCCGTTAAAATAGTCATTGTTTTCTTCGTAAAAACAGTAATTGTCTTGTCCGCCAAAAATTGTCTTTCGTGTGCATGAAAACCTTCTGGATGAAAACAGTCATTTTGCTGATCCACAAAAGTCGTTTTCTTTGCGAAAATAGTCATCAGCCACTTTGCAAAAACAAAAGAAAAATATGATTCCTGTCTTGCTCATGAAGACAATGTTTTTCTTCTCATTTTTTCTCGGAAAAGTGACATTGTATTCTTTGTGGAAAAAGTCACTCTTTTACCATGTAAACAATCATTTTCTCGTTACTGAAAACGGTCACTGCCATCCTGGTGAAATCAGTCTCAGTATTCTTCTTTGAAATATATTGTCTTCTCAATGAGAGCAGACATTGTCTTCTTCATGAACACGATCATTTTTATATGTTTTCTTTTTTCTTCACTCGTGAAACTCGCCACTGTATTGATATGAGCTTTCCCTCGAAAACGTACATAATAATCATCAGCTCTTACTTCGTAATACCACCTTCCTCATGACGCTAATATACAATCGTTAAAACGTTTGTGTCAAAATCACTATGTCCTGATTTTCCCCACACTCCACCTACTGGCAACGTACATGGCGGCTTATTTGAGATTATTATATTGCAAACTTCACAATAACTGTGTCAGCTACCCACCCCAAAAATTCTCTTCATTGAAAACAATGATGTTTTACTTACCATGTAAGATGGATCCCTGCGAATGTGACAACACGGAAATGATAGCCTGATAATCAAACTTACGGTTCAGCCGGTGCTGTAATACACAAGCAGCAGACACCTTTCTTCATCTGTTTTGCTGGTACCCTATGGACCTTTTTCATATGCTGCTTAGGCGATTTTTGTCTGGCAGCTAACAATCAATATATGATGTACACAAATCATATATTCCTGTGCATTTTAACATCTAGCTCATTCTCTCTCTCTCTCTCTCTCTCTCTTCTCTCTCTCTCTCTCTCTCTCTCTCCTCTCTCTCTCTCTCTCTCTCTCTCTCTCTCTCCTCTCTCTCTCTCTCTCTCTCTCTCTCTCTCTCTCTCTGGTGGAGTTATATCATATATGTCCTGTGTTCATATATCTGTTCATCTTTTCTTTTTCTCTGGACTTTTACTGTGTTTGTTTGCAATGCTTTCTATACTTGAAGTATCCATATATATGATGTCATAAAACATCATTGTTTACTCCCTTATTTTCTGGGTTCTAATTAACATTTGCGTTTTCATCTTCTTCTTCTCTTCTTCTTCTTCTTCTTCTTCTTCTTCTTCTTTTTCTTCTTCTTCTTCTTCTTCTTCTTTCTTCTTCTTCTTCTTCTTCTTCTTCTTCTTCTTTCTTCTTCTTCTTCTTCTCTTCTTCTTCTTCTTCTTCTCTTCTTCTCTTCTTCTTCTTCTTCTTCGTCTTCTTCTTCAAATATTGTAAAAGCAAATGGACTTAAACGTGCAAGTAATTATTGATCCAATAATTAATGTTTTCTCTCAAACCCTACTAGCATTTCGTTCTCTATGGTGTTATTTATACTAATATATGGTCTGTATTGCCGACGTTTTACTTCGTTCTCTATGGTGTTTATTTTACTAATATATGGTCTGTATTGCCGACGTTTTACTTCGTTCTCTATGGTGTTTATTATACTAATATATGGTCTGTATTACCGACGTTTTACTTCGTTCTCTATGGTGTTTTATTATACTAATATATGGTCTGTATTGCCGACGTTTTACTTCGTTCTCTATGGTATTTATTATACTAATATATGGTCTGTATTACCGACGTTTTACTTCGTTCTCTATGGTGTTTATTATACTAATATATGGTCTGTATTACCGACGTTTTACTTCGTTCTCTATGGTGTTTATTATACTAATATATGGTCTGTATTACCGGACGTTTTACTTCGTTCTCTATGGTGTTTATTATACTAATATATGGGTCTGTATTACCGACGTTTTACTTCGTTCTCTATGGTGTTTATTATACTAATATATGGTCTGTATTGCCGACGTTTTACTTCGTTCTCTATGGTGTTTATTATACTAATATATGGTCTGTATTTACCGACGTTTTACTTCGTTTCTCTATGGTGTTTATTATACTAATATATGGTCTGTATTGCCGACGTTTTACTTCGTTCTCTACGGTGTTTATTATACTAATATATGGTCTGTATTACCGACGTTTTACTTCGTTCTCTATGGTGTTTATTATACTAATATATGGTCTGTATTGCCCACGTTTTACTTCGTTCTCTATGGTGTTTATTATACAAATATATGGTCTGTATTACCGACGGTTTTACTTCGTTCTCTATGGTGTTTATTATACTAATATATGGTCTGTATTGCCCACGTATTACTTCGTTCTCTATGGTGTTTATTATACTAATATATGGTCTGTATTGCCGACGTTTTTACTTCGTTCTCTATGTTGTTTATTATACTAATATTGGTCTGTATTGCCGACGTTTTACTTCGTTCTCTATGGTGTTTATTATATAACATATGGTCTGTATTGCCGACGTTTTACTTCCTTCTCTATGTGTTTTTTACTAATATATGGTCTGTATTGCCGACGTTTTACTTCGTTCTCTATGGTGTTTATTATACTAATATATGGTCTGTATTGCCGACGTTTTACTTCGTTCTCTATGGTGTTTATTATACTAATATATGGTCTGTATTACCGACGTTTTACTTCGTTCTCTATGGTATTTATTATACTAATATATGGTCTGTATTGCCGACGTTTTTACGTCGTTCTCTATGGTGTTTATTATACTAATATATGGTCTGTATTACCGACCTTTTTACTTCGTTCTCTATGGTGTTTATTATACTAATATATGGTCTGTATTGCCGACGTTTTACTTCGTTCTCTATGGTGTTTATTATACTAATATATGGTCTGTATTGCCGACTTTTTTACTTCGTTCTCTATGGTGTTTATTATACTAATATATGGTCTGTATTGCCGACGTTTTACTTCGTTCTCTATGGTGTTTATTATACTAATATATGGTCTATATTGCCGACGTTTTACTTCGTTCTCTATGGTGTTTATTATACTAATATATGGTCTGTATTACCGACGTTTTACTTCGTTCTCTATGGTGTTTATTATACTAATATATGGTCTGTATTACCGACGTTTTACTTCGTTCTCTATGGTGTTTATTATACTAATATATGGTCTGTATTACCGACGTTTTACTTCGTTTCTCTATGGTGTTTATTATACTAATATATGGTCTGTATTGCTGACGGTTTACTTCGTTCTCTATGGTGTTTATTAAAACTAATATATGGTCTATATTGCCGACGTTTTACTTCGATCTCTATGGTGTTTATTATACTAAT
>CM031601.1:99698686-99701186 GCA_018398815.1 Conus ventricosus
AATAAAACCCACACTATTATTCACTGGAGTCCAACAAGTTGTTATTTGTGGACATGGACACTTTCTTGTTAATAAGAATCGTAACTTCAGTTTTGTTGGAAACAGTAACAGCAGGGGAAAAAAAATCAATCAAACACGAAAAGTTTCAGTGGCAGCAGGCAGTGTGACTGACTGTCTGACACTATGACAGTAACAATGTATGTTTCAGTTTGATGCCAACACTCAACAAAAACCAACAACTATCTTTACAACCAACCATACTATGAGAATGAAATGAAACACAAAAAGTCAACCACCCATTCCACAAACCTTACCTTCTTTACGTCTCTGAGTTTGGCTCTCTTGCTCCTGAATCCGTGTCACTGTTGTGTTTGAGGCTTGCACTTGCAGCTGGCCGAATGGACAGAGAGTGCTTTAATACATTTTTCTGTTATAATAGTTGGCACAGCATCCTCTTTCAGCTGTCTTCGGACCCGAATTCCAGCTTCCACCTTTACTTTCCAGGTGTGTTGGTCGTGAAAACTGTGCTCTTCGAAGTGACGACCGCAAATGGCATAATAACTGTCCCGAAGAACAAAATCTTTCCTCGTTGTGGTGACAAAATTTATTCCACAATCGCCTAAACTGGCTGGAAGCACCTGGGGAAAGCATGAACGCTTACTCTTTGCTTATTTTCTGATGAAATCCCGCACCAGCATAGCACACATTCGGCCCGTCTCACTTCAGCCGAACACGAAGAGCGACTTGGCTTTTCGAGTCATCAATCGGGAAACCCCCTTTTAACGAAATCGAGGCTCTGTTCTGTTTCAGCCTCTCGCTTTCCCAGGCCGCAGGGAAATGCTGCTCTCACTGCAAGATGAGAGCACAGGCGGCTGATTCGGGGCTGGGTTTCGCAATACGACCACTTACCAAAACTGTGTATTTGTTCAAAACAGATTTGTAAAATGGGTGAGACCCTTTAACATCTCATATTCTTTCACATTTCGTATCACTGTCAGTCATCTCTTTCTTCCATGATTTTTGTTCATTGGAAAGATCTTCATACTAAAAAGTAGATTTAAAAAAAAAAGAAAAAAAAAAGAAAAATCAAAAAGAAAATTACAGATGAGAAAGAAAGAAAGCTCCAGAAATGAACTCTTCTCTCTCTCTCTCTCTCTCTCTCTCTCTCTCTCTCTCTCTCTCTCTCTCTCTCTCTCTCTCACTCTCTCTCTCTCTCTCTCTCTCTGTATTTTGTGTGTGTGTGTGGTGTGTTGTGTGTGTGTGTGTGTGTGTGTGTGGTGTGTGTGTGTGTGTGTGTGTGTGTGTGTGTGTGCGTGCGTGCACGTGTGCGTGCGCGCGTGCGTGTGTGCCTGGGTGCGTGTGTGTGTGTGTGTGTGTGTGTGTGTGTGTGTGTGTGTGTGTGTGTGTTTTGAATGATTTTCATGCGTAGGTGTGCTGTTGTTTATTCTCTTTGGGTTTCCTTCTTGTTTCTTCTTCTTCTTCTTCTTCTTCTTCTTCTTCTTCTTCTTCTTCTTCTTCTTCTTCTTCTTCTTCTGCTTCTTCTTCTTTTCTCTTCTTCTTCTTCTTCTTCTTCTTCCTTCTTCTTCTTCTTCTTTCTTCTTCTTCTTCTTCTCTTCTTCTTCTTCTTCTTCTTCTTCTTCTTCTTCCTCTTTAACAAATTGCTTCCAGTCTCTCTCTCTCTCTCTCTCTCTCTCTCTCTCTCTCTCTCTCTCTCTCTCTCTCTCTCCTCTCTCTCTCTCCACACCCCACCACACACACACACACACTCACACACACACACACACACCACACACACACACACACACACACACACACACACACACACACACACACACCACACACGCACGCACGCACGCACGCACGCACACGCACGCACGCACACCACACAAAACCCCACACACACACGCACGCACACACACACACACACACACGCGCGCGCGCGCACGCACAGAGAGAGAGAGAGAGAGAAGAGAGAGAGGAGAGAGAGAAAAGAGAGAGAGAGAGAGGAGGGGAGAGGAGAGGAGAGGAGAGAGGAGAGAACTGAAGGTTGAATCAGCACAAAACATGGCGGAGAGAGAAGAAGAAGAAGAAGAAGAAGAAAAAAGAAGAAGAAGAAGAAGAAGAAATGTATGGAAGAACCGAATAGTATGCGGAAATCTCTTTCTAGGATCAAACGAACTCACGAAAAGGCAAGGCAAACATGAAAACGGTTGCATGGCTCAAAAACTCCAAATAAAAGAGCACCCTGGCTGTAATCAAAGACATGAATGTCAGACACAAACCAAGACAGGACAAAGACCAAGAAATTGTGTTTGCTTCCGCGCTCCAGAGAGATAAATTACATGTTTAGTATTTCTTTGACAAGGTTAGAAAATAGTATGGAATGAAACAAAACATTCCAAAAGCCAGAAGTCTTCAAACCCCACATGTTAAACACACACACACACACACACACACACACACACACACACACACACAACACACACACACACACACACCC
>CM031601.1:99708686-99728111 GCA_018398815.1 Conus ventricosus
CCCCCAAAAAAAAAAAAAAAAAAAAAAATTTTTTTTTTTTTTTTTTTTATTTCAACCGAACCCATTGCCCCCCAAGCTGCTTTAAATTTGGGGGAAGGGGTGGATTTTACCTCAAAATTTTTTTGGAAACCCCCCCAAAAAATTTTTAATAAAAATTTATAAAAAAAATAAAATTAAAAAATACATCAATAAAATAAAACCCCCCAAAATTTTAAATTTTCCCCATCAAGCATTTTAAGCGAACAAACCATGCCCAACAATAAGGACCCCAAAAACCCCAACAAACCCAACGTTTAAAATTTAAATATTTCGCATTCATTAAAACAAAAATTCCTTGGGGCCTAGGAAGGTCCTTTTTTTGGAAAAAAAATTTTTTTTGGATTTTGCCCCCCTTTTCTACATTTTTCAAACGGTGGGGGGAGAAAAATTTCCTTTTCCCGGTCACCTAAAAATTTTTTAAATATTTTTTTTTTTTTAAATGAAAAAACCCCCTTTTAAATCCCAAATTAAATTGGGGGGGGGACGTCCGAACTGGAGGCCCTGGGGGGGACCATGGACGGGGGTGGGAGTGGGGGTCCCCCTCACCCCCCGGTCGCCAAGGCCCCCCCAAAGCGATAAAACCACCCCTTTTTTAAACCCAAAAAATTCACCACAGGGGCCCATAAACGTCCAAAATTAAGCCCCCGGGGGAAATTCGGGGAAAATCCGAAAGAAAAGGGAAAAGGAAAAACAAAAGGGGACTAACCCCTGCCGTTTAAAATTAATTTTTCCCTGCAAGCCCTTACCATTCGAAATTATGAAGCAAATTTTAAGAAACCAGAAAACCCTTTTTAACCAAGGTCTTCCACACCGAGGGAAAATTTAAAGCCCCCTGCCAATTTAAACCCAACCGGGTTTTTCCCAAAATGAAAGGGGAACCCCCTTTCTTTTTCCCAAAGGGGGCTTTGGGGCTTTTTCCCCCTTAGGAAATAACCCTACCCGGGCCGGCCATCGAAAACCGGCCCCCTTTGAAAATAAACCCCCCAATGGCTAAAACGCCCCCAGTTTAAACACATTTCTCCCTCCAAACCCGTCCGCCAAAAAAATCTGGCCCACCTTTCGTGAAAAAAAAGGGTTGGCCCCCGGGGAGGGGGGGAGGAAAAAAGCCGGGAAAGGAAGGGGGGAGGAAAAAAGAAAAGGGGGAAGGGAAAGGTTCCTCCCTTTCCCCAGACTCCCGACCCCATTCCTTCAAAAAGTTTTGGGAAATTTTTGGGGGGGCCGGGGGGAAAGGGGAATTAACCAAAGAAAAGGTCTTAACCCCAATATTTCTCTTAAAAATTTTAAAAACAAAAAAAATTGGGAAAACCTTTCCACCCCCCCCCCCCCCCCCTTAACCCCCCCAAGGGTAAAAAAGAAAAACCCCAAAAAAAAAATTTAAAAAAAAAGGCCAAACTGATCTTTAAAACCACAAAAAACCCTTGATCCGAAAAAAAGGCCCCGGTCGGGACTCCCCTTTTCCTTCCCCAAAAAGGGGGGGCCCCCAAAAAAGGGCGAAATGCGGGGGACGGGGAAGAAATTAGTCCCCTTCCCCGGGGCCCCCCCCAGGAATTGAATAAGTACTAAAACGGAGAAAAAATTTTGGTAAAGAACCAGGAAATTGGGAAAAAGGGGCCCCCAAGCTCCCCCCTTTGGGAATAAAAGAATATTCGAAAATGGGGGGAAACCAACCCGGAAAAACAAGGGCAAACTCCAAACAAAAAAAACCCCGAACACGGGGGGCCCCAAGGGGGGAAAAAGGGGGACAGGCGGGGGGACAGACGAATTTTGGGGGAAGAAAAAAAGGTCCCCCCACCCGTAATTTGCAGGTTTTTAAAATTGGGGGGCCTTGGAATTAGGAAAGAAGGAATAAAAGAAGGGCCCCCCAAAAACCCCCGGTGAAGCCAAACCCCCCTAAGGGCGGCAACCCCCCCCGGAAAAAGGGGAACAATTAAAAAAAAAGAATTGGGCCACAGGTTGAAGGCGTAGGCCTTCGGGGAAAATTTTGGGGTAAAATTTCCCCCCTTTCTTTAAAGGGGCAGGGGTTTTTGGGGTAAGGGGTTTTTAAAAATTTTTCGGGGTGAACTTTAAAACAAAGGGGAACCAAACTTCCCCCCGGGGGTGGTTTCCAAAACAGAAGGGAAAATAAAAAATAAAAATTTTCCCACCGGGGGGGAATCACCGGGGGAAAAAAAAAAAAAAAATTTAAAAACCCCCCCTTCAAACCCTTCCCCTGAAATAAAAATGAACCTTTAAACCTTCCGGTTAACCTAAACAAAGGGGTAAAACCAACTTCATACCCCGATACAAAAAACCAAAAAAATTCCCCCTGGTTAAGGGGAGGTCCCCTTTCTACTTTTTTCCCCAAAAATTTAAAAAACCCTTCCAATTTGGAAGAATTCCCGCTTTGGTTTTACAGGAACCCTTGAAGGACAAATGCCATAACCTGAATAAAATGCCTAAACCCTTTGAGGGGATGCCTGGACACCAACCCCCAAACCCCCCCCCCCCCCCCCCACCGGGTTTTTCGGAACCAAGACGGAAAAAGGAAAGATGACCTCAGTACCTTGGCCCTTACCTTCGGGGGCCGCCGGGCCCGGGGTAAATTTCCGCGGGAGGGGATTTACCCCCCAAAAAAACCCCCCCCCCCCCCCCCAAAAAAACTTTAGGGGCTTCGTTTAGCCCCTAAGCGGGACACCCTCTGGGTATCGACTCGCAGATTTACCACTACCGAAGTGTACCCGGTGACCCCCGACCGGAGGGGGTTTTAAGGGGTTCACCGGTCGCCCCCAAACCTTTGGCCGAATGCCTCCCCAACCCGTGGCACGGGAACCTGGGGGAAAACACGCTTAAAGCGCCCCTTTAGGCGTTGCCCGCTGGCAGACATCGCAACGCGGCGTACTCCCTAACCTGGGAGTTAATCCTGGCCAAAAAAAGTTTTGTTTTTCCCGTCGGAGTCCGCTTTGGGCCCTTTTGCCCTCCCTTGGGGAATCGTGGGCCTCCCGGAAAAAGATTCTCTCGGGGTTTTGGGGGAAAACCACGTGCTTGGCCACACATCTGCCGGGGTTAAAAAACCCAAAAAAAGGTTTCCCTTGTGGAGCTTGAAAGCTCACCTTGGCGTGTCGGGCGAGAGTGGGCGATCCACAAGTTGTCGTAGGCTTTTGGACAATCCAAGCCCCTGGCCTAAAGGGACGGATAATGCTGCAGGATCGGCCCTTCCCAGAACCTCGTCAGAGTTCGGCTGAAGAACGGGACGCAATTCCTGTTCTTGTTCTTAGCTTTGGCGGTGTGGGGACCCCCACACACGCCTGTATGGGCAAACCCGTGGGACACGGATGTTGCGTCCGTCTGCGAAGGTGTTTCGTATTCCCAATTAAGGAAAGGGGTTTTTTTTTAAAACCAGAGGTCGCCCCATTTGCGAGGGCCCCTTTACTTGCCACAGAAGTAGGGGGGGAGATAGAAAACGATTTCCCTGAAGGGAGGGTGGGGGGTAAACCCCACCCTTTCCAACCCCCCAAAAATTCGTAAATTTGGGCCCCCCCGGGCCCTTTTGGGGGAAACCAAATCCCTTTTAAACCCAAAGGGGGTTTTGGCCCCTAAATTTCCCTAAATGGTGTCGACCAAGGGGAAACCAAAACAGAGGAAAACACTGGGCACTTAAATTCACCAGAAGGGGGGGTTTGGAACCCGTTAGCCGGGGCAGAGGTTTGCGGGAAAAGGCTGCCCCTTGACTCCCAGCGCTCTGGGGCAATCTTTCCTGTTTGGGGCCCAGGACGACCCAAAAAAAACCAAAACCCGGGGTTTGCTGAGGCCCCCGATGGACTCCCTTGCCTTATTAGCCCGCTAGCATTGTCATGCCTTATTGCCTTTAAAACCCGTGGGGGTTTTCTCCGATCTGGGGCGATGCCCATAAGCCCTTTGCGAGCTTTCAGAAAAATCCTCAGCTGGGTGAATCGCAGCCGCGAAATCCTGGGGGTGCTGTTCGCCTATCGGATCTCAACTCTGGGGACACAGTTTTGGGTTTGGCTTTTCAATGGGGGGTTTCAGATCCCTCCAATTTAAAACCTTGCAAACGGGACCCCAAGAAACTAGGTTTTCCCGCAGCCTATCCCCAAAACCCTGCACGAAGGTCTCGTCTTTTATTTTCTTCATGGACCTAAAACTTCCTCCTGTACGTCTTGGGGTAAGGGGAAAACCGCTTACGCGAGCCAATTTTGCATGTCTGCAAAAGGGACGCGCCTTCATTTAGATTTGAGCACCACCCCTTTTGAGCACCAGAAAATCAGAAAAAAGGTGCAAAAAGCCTTTTTTTCCTCAGACAATTGGTATGAAAAGAAACCTTGCCCCAAAATGCTCTTGAAAGGGTAATGTCCTCATGGCCCTGAACTTGGGAACCCTTTAAACTTTGGGCCTTTTAACTTTTATCACCCTGCCTGGTGTTTCCCCCCGGGTTTACAGAAGGGGAAAGGGCCCGCGAAAGAAGTTGTTCCATTCCTCCCTACGCAGAGCCCCATCCTGTTAGTTTTTCCCCAAAGGGGGGTTTCCTCCCGTCACCCCTCTTCCCTACCCCCTTCCTCCTGTCTGGACCCCTCCTTTTCGCTGAGCAGCCCCCTCCCTACGCTGAGCCCCCTGTTTTCCCGGCCTCCTTTTACGATAATACCCTCTTCCTTATCCCAAAAATTTCCTGTCTGTCATTTCCCCTCTCGGGGGCGCGGGGCCTCCTGCCTAGCAGCCTTATCTATAGGGTTGACCCAAACCTCTTCCCGTGGGGCCCTTTGGGCCTTTTCCCCTACGTTTTTCCCCCTACGCGGGGTTTTCCTGCCTAGCGGCCCCTTCCCCCACTACGCTGCCGCTCCAGAAACAAAAGGGACGAGGTGTTTTCCCTGAGCTGGGTTCCCCCATTTCCCCGACACGGGAGGATGTTCCGTTGACCCGTCCCTTGGGTCTCGCCCTTTCCCAAAAGGAGAGTTTTCTGGGGATGCCCTTAGGGAGGGGAAGCCTGGAGAGGAAAAGGGTTTCGGGTCCCTGCGACCAAAAAGAACCCCACCAAGTTGCTTCGTTTTTCTCGACGTTCCCGAGCGGAAGTCCCAAAGTCGGGGTTCGCCAGGGAGGACCCCCCCACGAAGAGGATTTAAAAAAATCCCGGGGCAAAAGCTACAGCACGGGAAATAGGTAGAATTTTACCGTTCAAAATTTTGGGGGATAATAGTAGGGAAAAACCAGAAACCCATTTTGAATACCCTTCTTCTTCGACGCCGGGGTCGCCTAAAAACCCAGCGGGGGAAGTCGCCTTTGAAAAAATTACCTCCCGGGTTTTCCCAAATACGGGGGAAAAAAACAATTCCACAAAGAGAAAAAAAAAAAAATTTTTTAGGGGCGTGTTAAATTTTGTGTGTATGTGGTGTGTGCGTGTTTTTGGCGGACAAATTTTCCGGTTTGTTTTCCCCCCCGACGGGGGCAAAAAACCGGGCGCTTTTTCCCGGGCTTTGGAAAGGCAACGTGCGGTGGGGGCCCCGGGAAAAAAAAACAAAAAAAAAACTATGTCGGTGCCCCCCACTCGGGCCCAAACCCCGCCCCTTACAGCCCGAGAAAACAGTGCGGTGGGGGCCCCCCCCCCCCGAAAAAAAAAACAAAAACAAAAACCTAGCAGACAAAAACCGGGAAAGGGGGAAAAAAAAAAAACACTTAGCGTGTTTCAACCCCTTTTCCCAAAAAACCCGGTAGAGAAAAAAAAAAAAAAAAGAATTGGAAAAATAAAAAACGGGGAAGGGAAAGGGAACAGCGGGCAACAGAGGGAAAGCTTAGGGCCCTTACCTGCTTTGGGGTTTACCCGGGGGAAAGGGGGGCCTGGGCGCGGTCGACCCCCCTTGGGTTTCTCCCCTTGGGACCCCCCGAGTAAACCCCCCGGATTTTCCCTCGGCCACCAAAAGCTCCCTTAACGCTAGGTCACCACCAACCACCACGAACAATCGAAAAACTGACTAAACATATACACAACAGACAAACTAAACAGGTACTCTGCGAAACGGAGAGGCAGCCGGCCCCTTTCCCACCCCGGAACGAGCCCCCCCCTTTTGTCACGACCGCCCCCTGGAGGTCTCCCCTGACAGGATGGTCTAGGTGGAGTAAAGGGAAGGTGATGCCCTCACCCGCCCCGCAAGGGGCCCCACAAAATAAATTACGATACAAAAACCAAAATTTTTTCACACAGCAAAATAAACATTCCAACAAAACGCCCCATGCACGTTTCACAAAAAAGCATCCCAACGCACACAACATGCACAATCACGACCCAAGCACCCCAAAACGCGCCCAACAACATGCACAATCACAATAAGCACTCCCACACCAAAAACATGCCCCGATTATAAAAAAATTATTTCGCCAACGACGTCCCCACGTTAAAATTTTACATTTTTCCCGCACAAAAGGCGTACACAAATTATAAAAAAATATTTCCAGTATTGCCCCCTTTCTAAACACCCGGAGTGCGCCCACATCCCTCCCCCTGTAAAGGCCGCAGGGAGCCCCCTTTTGCACTGGGTGCTGGGGCCCGGGGTTTGGTTCTCGCAGGGGTGGGCCCAAAGCCGACCCCCTCGATCCCAAGCGGGCAGTAAAAGGGGTCCCCCCGGGGGGGGGGGGGGGGGGGGGGGGACGTGCGGTTACGGGGAGGCCGGACGGGGGTCCGGGCCGGCCAGTCGAGACGGCGGGCTCCCCTACCCAGTCCACGGCCCCGCCATGGCGGGGCCCTCGCCCAGCGGTGGAACCATCTGTCGTGGTCTCACCCAGAACGGGGCCTCGCCAGAAAGGGGCCCATCCGTTCTTTGCTCCAGGGGGGAACCCCCCGGAGGGGGGGGGGGAGGACGTAGCTGGGAGGAGGGTCGGAGAGGGGGAAAAAGAAAAAGGGAAAAAGGAGGAAGGAAAAGGGTACGGGGACCCTCCCGCCCAGTACCGTCTGACCATTGCTGTCAAGTTTTTGCCATGCTTGATGGGCGGGGGGGAAGTGTTTTCCCA
Source organism: Conus ventricosus (assembly GCA_018398815.1). NCBI lineage: Eukaryota > Metazoa > Mollusca > Gastropoda > Neogastropoda > Conidae > Conus > Conus ventricosus. Next base: position 99,715,716 of record CM031601.1, read on the forward strand.
ACGCACACAGAAAAACCCATTAAAATCAAGTTTTCCCCCCCCCGGCGGGTTTTAAAAGACTGCTTTAAAATAAAAAAGGTTATAAAAAAAAGTTATTTTTTTTTTTTTCCCACCCCTTCTCTCACTCACGCTTAACTTTTCCTTCCTTGGAAATTTAAATCAACACAGCGCCATCGTTTAAATTAACTGCCCCCACATTTCCCAAATAAATAATTAAATGGCCAACTTTTACATTTTTAAACACATTTCAAATAACAAAAAATCCCCAAACCCAGCATCCGAACGAAAAATTCATGCGCCCCCCCCCCCCCGGCACGCTCGTAAACAAAAAACTCGCTCCCCCTTCCCACCCCAAAAAAACAGACGGGGGCGAAGGAAAAAAGGCCGGCGAATGGGGACAGGGGGGAAAGACCCGGCCCAAGCAATTTCCCAAACCCTGAATCACAGGTTCTCCCCCCTTCCCCACCGACTACCGCTTTCCCCAGATACTTTAAACGGAGAAAAAATTTTGGAAAAAATTTTAGAATGGCGGGTTTAAAAAGGGGAAATTTAAAACCAGGGGAAAGGTCCACAAAATTATTTTTTACAATTTCGAAAAAAAAAGGGAAAATTGCGCAAAAAGCGAAGACAAAGGGGCCCTAAAAACGACAAATCAAAACAAACCCCCCCCCCCCCCCCAAAAAGATGTTCCCCGCTACCCGTGGTGACCCCGAAGAGGGGGGTAAAAAGGGACTTTTCTCTCCTCTGCCCATTTCGAGGGGACGGGAGGCAAAGAGCGGGGGACAAAAGAAAATGATGCCCCTCTCCTACAGGCCGACTGCAGGAATTAAAAAGTACTGATGTACTCTGGGAGATAAGGAAAAGAACCGGGACTGGAGCGGGGCGCCCCAGGGGACATTTTCCCGTCGAGTGAAGAGCTAACCCCCCTCACCCAAATGGCGGCCAACATGCCAGGCTGCGTCACAGAGTGAGCATACTTAAACTAAAAAAAAAGAAGCACGTGCGACAGGAAAAAAGACAGGCGAGAGGCCCGACGACGAAATTTCGAGGGAAAGGAAAGGGGCCCCCCGTGAACTTGGGGGATAAATTTGCAGGGGGGTTTGGAATTAGGAGAGAGAAGAGAAAGAAAACCGAAGTTGGCTAAACCACACCAAGGTGAAATTGCCCCACAAGCCACCCTAAGGGACGGCTACCGACAACAGAAAAAGACAATTAAAAATAAGAAATTTTCCGCCACCCTAGGTGGGTCAAAACGTCTTTAGGCCTCGGAAAAACTCGTGCCCATTATAAATTATTTTATATTTTATATATATATATATATATATTTTATATATATATTGTCACGGTTTGTCACGAGGCCTACGCGTTTGCCCAAATCTAGGGTGGGGGGAATTATTCTTTTGTTTATTGTCGTTGCAGTTGTGTGTATCCGCCCCCTTGGGGGGGGGATGTGGCTTGGGGTGGGTTTGCCTTGGGTGTATTTTCAGCTAAACTTCGGTTTCCCTTTCTTTCTTTTTCCCCTTTATTCCATCCCCGTGCTATTCATCCTTTTAGGTTCAGGGGGGTGGGCTTTTTCTCTCGAACTTGCTGTCTATCGGCCTTCGTCTGTCTTTTTACCTGTCGCCGGCTTCTTTTCTTTTAGTTTGAAGTATGTCACTCTGGGGAGCGGGCAGGGCCTGTTGGCCGCCATCGCTGAGGGAGGTTAGCTCTTAAACTCGAGCGGAAGATGCCCTCTGGGAGCGCCTGCTCCGGTTTGGGTTTTCTTCACCGTTTCTTTCGAGGGTACAGTCGGTGTCTTAAATTTCCCTACAGTGGGCCCTGTGGAGGGGACACCCTTCCCTTTCTTTTCCGCTTCTGTTTTTGGGCCCTCTGATTTTTACGAGGGCTGAGGGGGCGTTTGACCGCTCTTCTGGGTCCCCCACGGGAAAGCGGGTTTAAGATCGTTTGTGGTTTGTTTGTTTTGGTTTGTTGTTGTTACCCGGGCTTAGTTTCTCTTTTGGAAATTTTTCTTTTTTTTTCGAAATTGTAAGAGAAATAGTGTGGGGCCCTTTTCTCGGGGTTAATTCAATCTTTAAGGGGGCCCCTTCTAAATTATTTCCCAAAAATTCTTTCTCCTGTTTATGAAATCTGGTGTTGCGGTAGTCGGTGGGGTTGGGAGGAACCTGGTGTTAAGGGTTGGATTTTGTTTTGGTCTCACTCGTCCCCCCCTGTCACATTCCCCGGGACTTTTATCCTTGGCCCCCGTTTTTTGGGGGTGAAAGGAGAACGATTTTTTATGTTCGGGACGTGCGTACGATGTTTTGTCGTTCGGATGCGGGGTTTGGAGATTTGTGTTTTTTTAAAAATTTTGGTTTATAAAATGTGAAATTTTTACCCCATTGAATTATTATTTGCAAATGTAGGGTGGCATTTAAATAAACAAATGGTCGCTGTTTTGGTTATTTCTAAAAGGAAAATTTTAAAATTGTGGTGAGAGGGGGTGAAGATAATTAAATATTTTTTTTTTAAAACCCTTTTGATTAAATGCGTTTTTTTCCTGTTTCGTTTTGGGGAAGCCCCAAATGAACTTTCCCTGATTCGATGGGTTTTTTGGTGTTATGCTCAGGTCTTGGAGCTGGGGTTTTGGTGCTTTTTGGGGCCCCTTCCCTCGCCCATCTTTGGGTGGGCTGTTAAGTTTTTAACAGCAGGGTCGTTGTACTGCGGCGGGGTTCCAGTCCTTCCTCCTTCCTCCTTCCTCCTTCCCCCTTTCCTTTTCCCTCCTTCCGTTTTCCCTTCCCCCCCTTTTTTTTCCCCTCCTAGTACTTTCCCCCCCCCCCCCCTTCCCGGGGGCTTCACACGGAGTCTGGTTGGGGGGGTCCCACGTTGCTGGTTGAGGCCCCCGTTTGGTGGGCCGCGGAGGGAGGGTTCCCAAGTGCTGGTTGAGGCCACGCTCTGGCTGGGACCGCGGACTGGATGGTCCCACGTGCTGGTTGGGGAAACCCGCTCTGGCTGGGCCCGGGGAAAGGGGGATGGTGCCACGTGCTGGTTGAGGCCCGTCTGGCTGGGACCGGGATGGAGGTCCCACGCGCTGGTTAAAGGCCCCGCTCTGGTCGGGACCGGGGGACGGGTAGAAAAGCCCGCTGGCTGACGGGCCCGGGGCCCTGATCCCGTCCGGGAAACCTCCGTAACAACGCCACTTTTTTCCCCCCCCCCCCCCCCCCCCGGGGCGCGTTTTCCCTGCCGGGCTTGTGTTTTGGGGTGCGCTTTGAGCGACTCCCTTAAAGCCCGACCCGGTTGGGGAGCACCTAGTGCGACGGGTGTCCGGGAAAATTGGGACAGAGGCAGGGGGTGTGGAGGCACCCCAGGGTGGGGGAAAGGGATGGTTGCGGAAAATTGTTTATTTATAATTGTGTTAGGGTTATACGTAAAGAGATGTTGTGGTTTGATTGTGTACGGCTTATGGTGAAATGCTTGTTGTGATTGTGCATGTTATGTGTTTTGGGGAATGTTTGTTGTGATGGGCCCATGGTGCGTGTGTTGAAAATTTTTTTGGCGATTGTGTTTTGTTGTAAATTAAATGGGGTGTTGTATCGTAATCTTTATTGTTTTGGTTTCTCTTGCGGGGCGTGGGAGGTCGGGTACTCCTTCACCCCCCCTTGCCCGACCCGTCGGGCAGACCCCCCAGGGGTCGGTCGTGACTTTTGTGGGGGCTCGTGGGGATGGGGGGGGCCCTTTTCTGTATCTTCGTTTCGGGGAAAGTTCCCTGTTCAGTTTTGTCTTTTTTGGGGAAATTAAGTTTAGTCAGTTTTTTGTGTTTTTTGGGGGGTTTGGTTTGGGCGGGTGCTCTAGCGTGAGGGATTCTTGGTGGCCTGAAAAAAAACACCCGGGTGTGCCGGGGGGTCGAGGGGGAAAACGGGGGGAGTCGCCCGCGTCCAGACCCCCCTTCCGCCGGGGGTACCTCACGGGGTTTACGGCCAAAAGGGTTTGCCTTTCTGTTCCCGTCAGTCTTCCCTTCCTGGGTTTTTTATTTAGCCAGTTCTTGTTTTTTTTTTTCTTCCGGGGTTTTTGAGTAAGGGGGTTGTATCGGACGGGTTTGTGTCATTTTTTTTTTTCTCTCTCCCGGGTTTTCCCTCGGGGTTTTTTTTTTCCCGGCCCGCCCCACCGCACGGGTTTCTCGGTTTTGGAGCGCGGTGTTGCCCGAGTGGGGGCAGCCGGCATGTTTTTTTTTTTGTTTTTTTTTCGTTTTGGCCCCCCCCCACTGTTTTCCCCGTGGTTGGGAGAGGCGGTGTTGCCAAAAGGGGAAACGCCGGGGAAATTGGGCCCCCACCACGCACACACAACTTTCACACATATACACACACCCCCAAAAAAATTTGTTTTTCCCCCGTATTTAAAATAAATGTGGATTTTTGTTGTCTGGCAACGTCCGGTTTTGGGGGGGTATGGCTTTCTCCGGCGTCGAAGAAGAAGGGTCTTCTAAATGTTTGTCCCCAACAAATTTGTTCCCGCACTTCGACTACAGTGACTTTCCCCCTTTTTCAGTGCTGTAGCGTAGTCCAGCGAGTACCTTTTAATTTTTTCGCTAGGGGGTTTTTCCTTTTGGGGAACCCCCAATGGCACTTTGTCGGAAAACGTCAGAGTTATGCGAAAACAACTGTGGGCTTTGTTGAGTCGCAGAAACCCCAAAACCCCTATTCTCAAGCTTCCCCCGTAAGGGGGTATGCCCCGGGGGGCTTTCCCCTGGGAAGGGCGAGACCCCGGGGACGGGTTTAGACGGGTCTTTCCCCCGTTCGGGAGGGTGAATCCGTTTCCCGGGGCAACACCTCTGTCCCGATGTTTCTAGAGCGCAGCGGGCGGAGGATGCTTCCAGGCAGGAAGCCCCCCGTTTTGGGGAAAAGGGGGTAGGCAGGAAGCCCCGCGTAGGGGGAAAAATTGGATAGGTGGGGGCTCTGACGCAGAGAGGAAGGGCTGCCCGACAGGAGGATCTTTTGTTTAAAGGAAAAGGCTGCTCAGGCGTTTGGGAGGGGCTGCCCCCCGGAGAAAATTTTTAAAGGAGAATTGCCCCACAGGAGGGCCCCCGTAAGGAAAAGGCTGCTCACGTAGGGAGGGGCTGCCCGGGCAGGAGGATCTTCGTAAGGAAAAAGCTTTCCGGGCAGGAGGCCTTCGTAAGGAAAAAGGCTGCCACGTAGGGAGGGGGCTGCCAGGGAAAGGGGGATCTTCGTAAAGGGAAAAGGCTGCTCAAGGGCAGGGGGGAGGTGCCAGACGGGGGGGATTGGCTAGGGAAAAGGTGCCCCGTTTGGGGAAAGAATAAAACAGGATGGGGCTCTGCATAGGGGGGAGATGGAAAAAAAACTTCTTTCGGGTCTCCCGCTTTTGTAAGTCAGGGGGAAACCAGGGGGGAGGTGATAGAGTTAAAAAGGGCCCCAAAGGGTTAAAAAATTTTCCAAGGGTTTAGACTAGTGGGACAATTTATATGTCCCAGAGCATTTTGCAAGGTTGTAGTTATACCAAAATTTTTGGGGGAAAAAAATTTGGGTAGGGACCCCTTTTTTTTTGGGTTATTGGTGTGCAAGGGGGGTGTGCCCTCTAAATGAAGGCGCGTCTTATGAGACATGCAGTTGGCTTGGTAAGCGTTTCCCCCTTACCCCCGAGGGCGTACCGGGGGAAATTCGGTCCCTTTAAGAAATAACGACGGGGGACCTTCGTGCGTTTGGTGAAAAGGCCCGCGCCAAAAAGCTAGGGTCCCGGCGTCAGTTGGCCCCAAATTTGGGGCTGGAGGATTTATCCCCATTTTTAAAAGCTCCCACACTGTGCCCCAGGGGTTGAGGGATCCGGTAGGCGAGAAGCACCCCGGATTTGCGGCTGCGATTCCCTACTGCTGATGTTTGCTGAAACTCGGGGTTTTGGGCATCGCCAGATACGGGAGGAAAGGGAAACCCTCCACAGGATTTAGTGGCAATAAGGGGGCCGACAACCCGTAGCGGGGTGAAAAAGGCAGGGATTCCTCGGGGGTTCAGCGCCCCACTGTGTTTTTTTTTGGGGGCGTCCTGGGAAAAATTTGGAAAGATTTTCTAAGCGCTGGTAGCGGGGGGGCTGGTCCCCTTTTCCCCGTCTCGGCCTCGGCTAACGGGGGGGGTTCCCCTCCACTTTGGTGATTCAAAATTTCCCCGTGTTTCTCTTGTTGTTGGTTCCCCCTTGGTCGGGCACCATCGGGATTCGGGGCATCAACGATCTTTGTGGATAAGGGATTTGGGTTTTTTCCCCCGGGCCCGGCGGGGGGCCAGTTTCGATGTGTGTGGGTTTTGGGGGCTGGTTTTACCTCCAACCCCTCTTCAGTACTGTTTTTTATTTCCACCCCACTTCTGTGGCGAAAAAATGGGCCATCGCGGGTTTGGGGCGACCTTTTGTTTTTCCCCTTTTCATAGGGAATAATATTTACCTTCGCAGCGGACGCGTCAGTCCCCTGTTACGGATCTGCCCCTCGGGGGTGTGTGGGGGTCACCCCACGCGCCCAAAATAAGAGCAGGAACCGGGGAATTTCGTCCCTTTTCCAGCCCCTTGACGAGGTTCTGGCAAGGGCCCATCCTGCTAGCTTTATCCCTTTGGCCAGGGACTTGGAGGGCCAAAGCCTACGAAAAACTTGTGGATGTCCCGCTTTAGTCGGCCCGAAACGCCCGGTGAGCTTCAAAGGGTCCCAAGGGGATCCTCTTTAGGGGGTTTTTACTCAGGCAGATCTGTGGGCCCAAACAGTTGTCATTCCCCAAAACTTGAGGAATTGTTCTCCGGCAGGCCCCCGATTCCCCCCTGGAGGTCTTTTGGGCTCCCAAGCGGGACTCTCGAGCGAGTAAGCAAAATTTTTTTGGCCCGGGATGAAATACAGGGGTTTTGGCAGTAAATTCCGCAGTTGCGGGTGTCTGCCAACGGACAACGCCTAAGGGTTTGCTTGAAGCGTGTTCCCCTAGGGGCAGTGCCACGGGGTTGGGGGAGCCATTTTTGCAAGGTTTGGGGGTCCTGGTTTGGGAAACCTTTTAAACCCCCATCGTTTGCGGGGCACCCCTAAATTCGGTAGGGTAGAATCTGCGAGTCGATACCCCGGGCTGTCCCGCTTAGGGGCTATCGTGCCCTTTTGGGTTTCTGTTTTCTGGGAGTTTTTGGGCGCGCACTGGCGTGCCCAAGAAAAGTACGGCCGGAAAAAAATTTGTACTGGAGAGGTCATCATCCTCTCCCTTCCCCGGAAACCCGGTTTGGCCCGTCAGTCGTCGACCCCATGGGGTTAGGGGGTGGAGTGCAGGTCAGGGGTTCACTTTCCGTCATTTCAAGGGTTCCTGTAATACGGATGTGACTATCTTAGCCCAGCTCCGTAGTCAGCACCCTTGGAAAAACCCGGGCAGGGGGGACACTTTCCCCCCAACCCGGGTTATATTCCCCCCTTTTTGGGCTCTGTATTAGGTTTTAGTGACAGTTTTACTTCATTGATGTTTAAAGGGAGCGAATCACCCGTGGTTCGGATTTTTTTCTTTCTTTGGGTTGGAAAAGGTTTTGCTTAGTTGTTTTTTTTAAAAGTAGTATTATGTATTTTCTCGGTGTGATTCTATGTAGAATGTTTGTAAAGGTTTCCCCCGTTTCTCTGTCGAGCACAGGAGTTGGGTTCGGTCCCTTGGGTTGGGGAATTTGCACATGGTCAAGGGGTTTAAAGGGCACTGTATCTCAGAGGGAAAAAAGATGGTTTTTGAAAGGGGGGGTTTGTAAGAAATTTGTCACGAGGTACGACGTTTGGGCCCATCTGGGTGGCGGGAAATTTTTCATTTGTTTTTGTCGTTGCTGTTGTCGTGTATCCGTCCCTTTATGTGGGTTTTGGGTGCGGTTTTCCCTTGGGGTAGTTCAGTTTAACTTGGTTTGCCTTTTTTCTTCTTTCCCCTCTTATTCCCCTTTCCCGTGCTATTCATCTTGTAGGTTCAGGGTGGGTGGTTTTTTTTCTCTCGAACTTGCGTCTATCGGGCCCCTTTGCCTTTTCTTTTACCTGTCGCACGTGCTTCATTTTTTTTTAGTTTTTAAGTATTCTCCTCGTGACGCAGCATGGCATGTTGGCCGCCAACGCTGAGGGGGGTTAGCTCTTTTACTCGAGCGGGGAAAATGTTTTGGGGGCGCATGCTCCCGGGCTTGGTTCTTCACCCCTTTATCGAGGGTACAGTCGGTGTCTTCAAATTTTTCAAGTCGGCCTGTAGGGGGAGGGAAAATCACTTTTCTTTTTCCGCTCTGCGCTTTTTGGGCCTCTCGGGCTGGACAGAGGGGAGAGAGGGGTCGTTTTTACCCGCCCCTTCTGGGTACCAGGGGTTTGTGGGGAAGATCAGTTTTTGTGGGTTTTTTTTGTTTTTGGGTTTTTTGTTGGGTTTGCCCGGGTTATTTTTCTCTTTTGCGCAAATTTTATTTTTTTTTCGAAATTTTAAAAGAACTATTGTTTGGGGGACCTTTTCTTGGGTTAAATTTAATCTTTTTAACCCGGCCATTTTTAAAATTTTTTCCAAAATTTTTTTCTCCTGTTTTTTGCATCTGGTGATGCGGGAGTGGGGGGGTTGGGGGGAGAACCCGGTGATTTAGGGGTTTGGGAAATTTCCTTTGGGCTCACCGTCCGCCCCTGTCCTTTTGCCCGGCCCCTTTCCCCCCCCGGGCCCCCGTCTGTTTGTGTGGCAAGGAGAACGAGGTTTTTTGTTCGCGAGCGTGCGTACATGATTTTTTCGTTCGGATGCGTGGTTGGAGGGTTTGTGTTACTTTGAAATGTGGCTATTAAAAAGTGGGCAATTATTTCCATTTAAATTTTTATTTGCAAATGTGGTGGCAGTTATTAAAAACGATGGTCGCTGTGTTGGGTTTTTTTCCTAAGGGAAAGGGAAAAAGTTAAAAAGTGGGGTGAGAGAAGGGTGAAGATAATTTAATTTGTTTTTTAAACCGGGATTTATGCAGTCTTTTACCTGCATCGTGTTGAGATGACCCTTTTGAAAATCCCGTTTTGATGGGGTTTTCTGTGTTATGGGTCAGGTCGGGGGTTTAGCTGGGGTTATTGGGTGCATTTAGTAGACTTCCCCTCGAAACTGGGGTGGGGTGTTAAAATTTAAAAGCATGGGGCAGACTGTTCTGACGGGGGGTTCCAGTACCCTTTTCCCCCTTCCTCCTTCCCCCCTTCCTCCTTTCCCCCTTCCCCCTTCCGTCTTCCTTCCCCCCCTTTCTTTTTCTCCCCCAGGGTACGTTTCCCGCCCCCCCCCCCCCCGGGGGGTTTACCCGGAGTTTTTGGACTGGTTGGGGCCACGGTGCTGGTTGAGGGCCCCGTCTGGTGGGGGGCCGTGGCCCGGTTTGGGGCCAAATGCTGGTTTAGGCCACCCCTTCTGGCTTGGGGCCCCGGACGGATGGTGCCCGTTTCTGGTTGAGGGGCCCCGCTTGGGTGGAAAACCCCGGGGCGGTGGTGCCCCGTGTGGGGGGCCCGCTTTGGCTGGGGAACCCCGGACTGGATGGTGCCACGCGGGTGGTTTTAGGCCCCGCTCTGGACGGGGGACCCCGGAAAAGGGGAGGAAAAACCCGCTGGTTGATGGGGCCGGGGCCCCGATCCCCGTCCAGGGGCCCCCAGTAACAACGCCCCGGGGTTTCCCCCCCCCCCCCCCCCCCGGGACGCGCTCTTTACTGCCCTGCTTGTGGGGTCGAGGGTGGGCTTTGGGGCGACCCCTTTTAAGAACCCACCCGGTTCGGGACCTAGGCGAAGGGTGCCCAGTAAAATTTAAGAGGCAGGGGTTTTGGGGACTCCCTGGGGGGGGAAGGGAAAGGGGTTGGAAATTTTTTATTTTTAATTGTGTATATGTTATACGTGATGAGATGGGTTTTGGTTGTGATTGTGTACGGGGGTATGGTGAAAGGGGTTGATTTTTGTTGTTTCTGTTATGGGGGTTTTGGGAAAGTTTTTTATTGTGTTTGTGCATGGTCGTGTGTTGGGGAAAAAAAAAATTTATTTGCGATTGTGTGTGTTTTGAAAAAAAATGGGGTGTTTTATCGTAATCTTTTTTGTGTGGTCTCTTTCGGGGGGTGTGAGGTCAGTCACTCCCTTCACTCCCACCTAGACCGATCCTGTCAGGGCAGACCTCCAGGGGTCGGTCGTGACATATATATATATAATAATATATATATATATATATATATATATATATATATATATATATATATAATGCTGGACAATTAAGCAGTGGGGGAAAACAAGTGCAGGCTAACAAATATATATATATATTAATATATAAATATATATATATATATATAATATATATTATATATATGTATATAAAATTAGGAATAGAGTTTGTTTAGAACTTACCGCCAATGACATTGACAAACAAAGCACATGACAAGACACGATGCATTTCAACCACTTGGGTCTTCTTCAGGCGAAAAATAAATCACATTTAACATGTGGGACAGTACGAACAAAGAACGAAAAAAGAAGAAAGAAAAATGACTTATCCGTTTTCTTCCATGTGGTCGGTGGGCGGAAATGACATGGGCCAGGGGGATTATGGAGAGGAAACGGAGGGGGGGGGGGGGGGGGGGGGGGGGGGGGGGGGGGGGGGGGTTGCGTCGGGGAGGTGTGTGGTGTGTGATATGATAGGGTTGTGTGTCTAGTTTATTGGGATGGTGTGGTATCTTTGTGATGGTAGTGGTAGTGGTGGATTGATAGTAATGGTAAGGGAAAGAAGGGGGGGGGGGAGGAGAAACTAGAGGGGAGGGAAAAAAAAAAAGAAAAGGATTTTAAGGGGAAGGATAAAACAAAATTAAGATTAAATAGATGGAGGGTTGCTGTAACTACTGTATGAAGTGAGTGAAGGGGATGTGGTGGTGGTGTATGTATGTGTGTGTGTATGTGTGTGTGTGTTGGTAGGGGATATTGCCAACTGATGTGGAAGTGTGGGTATGTGTGTTTGGTTATTGTTGGATGTTGATGCCTTGGGGGTGTAGTGTGCCCAGTTTGGCAATGAGATGGGATTCTTGAGTTGTGCGTTCAAAGCTGTCACTCTGTGACTGCCAGAGTGCGATGACTTTGACATGGTCGATGTTGTGTTGGTGTGGTTGAAGTGTAGGGCGACGGTTTGGGTCGTGGTGTGCGGATATCAGCTAGGTGTTCAGAGATGCGTGTTTCTGAACACCTGGCTGATATCCGCCACCACCGACCCAAACCCGTCGCCCTACACTTCAACCACACCCAACACAACATCGACCATGTCAAAGTCATGGCACTCTGGCAGTCACAGAGTGACAGCTTTGAACGCACAACTCAAGAATCCCATCTCATTGCCAAACTGGGCACACCACACCCCCAAGGCATCAACATCCAACAATAACCAAACACACATACCCACCACTTCCACATCATTGGCAATATCCCCTACCAACACACACACATACACACACACATACATACACCACCACCACATCCCCTTCACTCACTTCATACAGTAGTACAGCAACCCTCCATCTATTTAATCTTAATTTTGTTTTATCCTTCCCCTTAAAATCTTTTTTTTTTCCTCCCCCTCAGTTCTCTCCCCCCCCCCCCCCCCCTTCTTTCCCCTTACCATTACTATCAATCCACCACTACCACTACCACACAAAGATAACAACACCATCCCAATAAACTAGACACACAACCCTATCATATCACACACACACACCTCCCCCGACGCAACCCCCCCCCCCCCCCCCCCCCCCCCTCCGTTTCCTCTTCCATAATCCCCCTGGCCCCATGTCATTTCCGCCCACCGACCACATGGAAGAAAACGGATAAGTCATTTTCTTTCTTCTTTTTCGTTCTTTGTTCGTACTGTCCCACATGTTAAATGTGATTTATTTTTCGCCTGAAGAAGACCCAAGTGGTTGAAATGCATCGTGTCTTGTCATGTGCTTTGTTTGTCAATGTCATTGGCGGTAAGTTCTAAACAAACTCTATTCCTAATTTTGCTTCGTTCGCCGCCACCAGTCACTCCATTTTGAATATTAAATATATAATATATATATATTATATATATATATATATATATATATATATATATATATATATATATATATATATATATATAATATAATACCAGTTTAAAATAGGATTTTAAAATGAAGAGGTTAAAACCTACAAGCTTGTTTCAAGCGAAAAGCGCTCTCCTCAGGGTATACAATACAATTTGGGCACGCCACCGGTGTTATATATTGTGGTGTGTGGGCGTGTGAGTTCTGTGCGTGTGGCACTGCCTGCCGGTTTTTCTTTTTGGGGCGCGTTCAGGGGGACGTGCCACGGAATGGTGCATTGGCAAAGATTTCCTTTATGCCTGCAATTATTTATCATTCTACTTTAGAGTTCAGGATGCTAGGTGGGGTTTAATAATACAGCCCCCA
>CM031601.1:99733211-99738211 GCA_018398815.1 Conus ventricosus
TCGTTGTGCACGACTTCTACTTGAGCTTGCGGGAAACATTCCACTCCAGTTAAGAGCCATTTCGAGAAAACAAACAAACAAACAAAAAAAAAACAAAACAAACAAACAAAAAACCCCGTGTGACACAAAATCAAACCAACAACCTCCCGATCTGAAAATCTTCAATGCTATCCCCTGCACCACCACCACCCCTCTCTCTCTCTCTCTCTCTCTCTCTCTCTCTCACTCTCTGGCTCTGTCTCTATCTCTGTCTCTCTCTCTTTCTCTCTCTCTCTCTCTCACTCTCTCTCTCTCTCTCTCTCTCTCTCTCTCTCTCTCTCTCTCTCTCTCTCTCTCTCTCTCTCTCTCCACCCTTGAGTCTAATCTGCTGGTTCACTGTCTCCACCAATGGCAGCTATTCCCTGCTTTCTAATGGAGGGATAAAAGATCAGGGCAATTAACCTCACCATTTTCTACAGCACCAAACGGCCTCCAGCGTCACGAAAGATGCCTTGGGACAAACACGTGACCTTTCATGAACAGATGTGGATTGTTCAGGCGCTACGACTGTGAAGGTGAGGATTCCATTGGCATATTTCTGAGTTCCTTATAAAAAGACAGAGTTAGTTTTGTTTTTGCTCCTCATTCATATGATTACGTTGTATTCTATGCTGTGGTATTGCTACTAAGCGATTTTCAATCGAACGATTTTATTTATAATCTGTGTTGAGTAATTTATGTTTCTGTCTCTCTGTACCTCTAGTCGAAACCATCTTTGATGCTTATTCCTTTTTAACACGTAGTTTCATTGTCGAATTCTTGTCAGATTCTAGTGCTTTAATGTTTGACATCCAATGCCATTTATTTCATGACATTTTGTGGTTTGTTACAATTACTTATTAACAGATTCATTAATTTTCAGCATGCTTAGTTCAGAGGGCTTGTTTGGGAAAATGTTCATTTATCAAACGAAAGCTATCATCACTGATTAGGGAGTGTATACGTCTTTTTCTTATTTTCTTTTTTCGTTCAGAATGTATTCTGTATACTGTCTGTCTCTTTTTCTCTCTATTCTGTCTCTCTTCCTGTAGGTCTGTCTGTCTGTCTGCCCGTGTTCTCTTTTCTCTCTCTCTCCTCTCTCTCTCTCTCTCTCTCTCTCTTTTCTCTCTCTCTCTCTCTTACCTGTTGTCTTTTTTTCTCTCTCTTTTCTTGTCTTCCCTCCTTATTCACCTTTTATTTCTTCTCCTACTTTGGCTTTCGTGTTCCGATTGCCCATGTCTGTAAAAGTGCAATGCATGACTACCTATGCTTACTGAAAGCATTACTTCTGGTTCTTAGGGATCTGACAATGTCTATGCATTTCTTTAGAGTTGCTCTGTATCTCAATCCCTCCATTCATGCAATAAAACCCATTGGTTGCCTACGGGAAAGCGCAAAAACTTCAAGAGCTGTGGGCTTTATCTCTGATCCTCACACTGCCCCCAGGAACAAACTCCTAGTTTCTATCTACTGTGCACAATCTCTGTCGTCATTGAGGGATGTGCTTAAACCCACGCCCTTCAAAACCACCTCAATTAGTCTGGTCATCAACACCCACTACAGTTCTTAGGTGTTTTGTGTGTGTGTGTGTGTGTGTGTGTGTGTGTGTGTGTGTGTGTGTGCGTGCGTGCGTGCGTGCGTGCGTGCGTGCGTGCGTGCGTGCGAGCGTGCGTGCGTGCGTGCATGCGTGCGAGCGTGCGTGCCTGCGTGTGTGCGCGCGCGCGCGCGCGTGTGTTTTGTGTGTGTGTTGTGTGTGTGTGTGTGTGTGTGTGTGTGTGTGTGTGTGTTTATGCTTGAATTATCCATCATCATCATCATCATCATCATCATCATCATTATCAACATTATTATCACTTTTATTATTATCATCATCATCATCATCATCATCATCATCATTGTCGCGTTCATACGGCAATAAGTAGTTTCTGCTAAGAACGTATCGATTCGCTTCACGTAATTTTAGAATGTCTGTGATGTCGCCATTCGACTTTGACGTCATGTTCCAATTGCAAGCGCGATTTCGTCACCGCCATTAGCATGTTGGGTTGGTTCTATTAGTTGCCTGGGAATTTTGAGCAGAAGATAGAAACCTGCTTCTCCATTGGACAATGCCAACTTGTGTACAAGTAACCAGGTTATGCAGTTGTCGGTTGGAGAATCACAGGGACTTCGACTATCGTAGACTGTGGACGCCTGTATTGAGCCGTCTGAGGTAAATAGCAGTTTTAGAGTTTATTTAACCAGGTAGACCCTAGTTGATGTGCAGGTTGACGTGGACGTGACCGAGGGTCGTTTACATTGTTTGGTTGTTGTTTGCAGGCTTTGGGTTAGAAAGGCGAGAGACTGCCTGCCTAGCCTGCCGTTCGTCCTCATCGGTTCATATTATATTTCCATTTCTCTTTTAGGTGCTAGAGAGAGCGACGGAGAAGCCACAGTAGGCTGTATTGTTATTGTAAAATGCGTGTGGGTGTGGATACAGATCTGTTCATATACGATTTTTCATGGTAACTCAAAAGGGGTGTAAAATTTGGTGTGTGCAGGCTCGGCTTTATCCTCGCTTCTCTGGGTCTTCCTTTGGCCTGAAACTACATGAACGTGTCTTCATTTACATCGTTTCTGCTAAAAAGGCTTGGCTTTTATTCCTTCTTCTCTGGGTATTCTCTTTGGCCTGGAACTACAGGAACGAAATCTTCACCTACATCGTTGAACTGACTTCGTCATTTCGTCTTGTATTAGCTGGACATCTCTCTCTCCGTGGATTGCTGTATTAAAGACGTGCGACGTCTTGGGAAACCTTAGTTATTATTTATCCAAGCAGCAGGAACTTTCTATATGGAGCAAGTCGCCACAAGCAAGTAGTTATTTTTAATATTTCACCTTTGTTTACGAAACTGTGATATACATGGACAGTGCGTCGATGCGATCAGCTGTTTTCTTCGGACGGTGTGCTGGTGTAAACAGTAGTGATATTGAACGAAGGTGCGTTGATGTAAACAACAGTGACTATTTTATTGTTTACATCGAAAAGACATCTGCGAACTGTACGTCAAGAAGCCACAAGAGGAGACAGGCTTGAAACGGAAAGCTGCTATCGTCATTAGTTTGAACCGTCGTAGCAACGGTACTCCCACGAGTCGACAGTTAAGTGAACTTTGTTTGTTTTGTTTTTTTTGTTTACACCTCCACTACGACAACACACACGCATTTAGACTCTCAAAGCTTTGTACGTGGCGAGTGAACGCGCGAGAGAAAGAATGAATGAAAGTAGTTATATTCATGTATTGTCTCGTTTTGTATTGTAACAACTTGTATTCGTTTGCACATTCATCCCCATCATCATAATTATATCACAAACACATCACTCATCCACGTCCTTAATTTCACATCAATAAATTTATTTTAACATTTATCCATTACTTGTGGGTGTCTCCAAGCTGAGAGGAGAACGTTTGTGGGTGTACACCACATCAAACCACCATCGCCACGCATCCCCACAAACTGTGCGACAATCATCACCATCAATATTATTAAATTATTATTATTATTATCATTATTATATTATTATTATTATTATTATTATTATTACTATTATTATCATCATCATCCGTCCCTCGTCGTCGTCGTCGTCGTCGTCGTCGTCGTCGTCATCATCATCACTATTATCATTATTATTGTTCTTATTACTAAATTTTAATATTATTATTATCATCATCATCATCATCATCATCATCATCATCATCATCATTATTATTTTTATTACTTGTAGTAGTCCTAGTAGTAGTAGTAGTAGTAGTAGTAGTAGTAGTAGTAGTAGTAGTAGTAGTGGTGCCATTTTTCACCCGCAGCAGCTCCTTCTTCTACTTCTTGTCCTCCTCCTCCTCCTCCTCCTCCTCCTCCTCCTCCTCCTCCTCCTCCTCCTCCTTCTTCTTCTACTTCTTGTCCTCCTCCTCCTCCTCCTCCTCCTCCTCCTCCTCCTCCTCCTCCTCCTCCCCCTCCCTCCTCCTCCTCCTCCTCCTCCTCCTCCTCCTTCTTCTTCTACTTCTTGTCCTCCTCCTCCTCCTCCTCCTCCTCCTCCTCCTCCTCCTCCTTCTTCTTCTTCTACTTCTCCTCCTCCTCCTCCTCCTCCTCCTCCTCCTCCTCCTCCTCCTTCTACTTCTTGTCCCCCCCTCCTCCTCCTCCTCCTCCTCCTCCTCCTTCTACTTCTTGTCCTCCTCCTCCTCCTCCTCCTCCTTCTACTTCTTGTCCTCCTCCTCCTCCTCCTCCTCCTCCTCCTCCTCCTTCTACTTCTTGTCCTCCTCCTCCTCCTCCTCCTCCTCCTCCTCCTCCTCCTCCTCCTCCTCCTCCTTCTACTTCTTGTCCTCCTCCTCCTCCTCCTCCTCCTCCTCCTTCTACTTCTTGTCCTCCTCCTCCTCCTCCTCCTCCTCCTCCTCCTCCTCCTCCTCCTCCTCCTTCTACTTCTTGTCCTCCTCCTCCTCCTCCTCCTCCTCCTCCTTCTACTTCTTGTCCTCCTCCTCCTCCTTCTTCTACTTCTTTTCCTCCTCCTCCTCCTCCTCCACCTCCTCCTCCCTCCTCCCCACCTTCTACTTCTTGTCCTCCTCCTCCTCCTTCTTCTACTTCTTTTCCCTCCTCCTCCTCCTCCTCCTCCTCCTCCTCCTCCTCCTTCTACTTCTTGTCCTCCTCCTCCTCCTTCTTCTACTTCTTTTCCTCCTCCTCCTCCTCCTCCACCTCCTCCTCCTTCTCCTCCTCCTCCTCCTCCTCCTTTTCCTCCTCCTCCTCCTCCTCCTTTTCCTCCTCCTCCTCCTCCTTTTCCTCCTCCTCCTCCTCCTCCTCCTCCTCCTTTTCCTCCTCCTCCTCCTCCTCCTCCTCCTCCTCCTCCTCCTCCTCCTTTTCCTCCTCCTCCTCCTCCTTTTCCTCCTCCTCCTCCTCCTCCTCCTCCTTTTCCTCCTCCTCCTCCTCCTCCTTCTTATTTTTCTTCTTCTTGT
>CM031601.1:99745711-99748211 GCA_018398815.1 Conus ventricosus
AGGGAGCGGTGATCTTCAGTCTTCGTGAATGATTGCACTTTTCATCGCACTTTGAAAAATAAAAAATACAAACTAGGTGACGTGACATGCTCAATATTTTGTGTGTCCCTTTGCGATCACTCCAGAAACGGTAGTCTAGGTAACCCTATTCTTATACTTATCAATATTCTAATTGTTATGACATGTGTACGTTCTTTTCTCTCTATTCGCCGCAATTTGTTTTATTCCTACTTCATTTTTGTTTTCACTGTCACTACTTTCTTTTGCCATTGCTCCTTCTTTCTGTCTTTTCACCTCATCTCTGTCTGAGAGTCTGTTTGTCTATCTGTCTGTCTGTCTGTCTGTCTGTCTCTCTGTCTGCCTATCTCTCTGTCTGATTGTCTCCATGCCTGTCTGCCTCTTTTGCTCTCTCTGTCACTGTCTGTGCCTGTCTGTCTGTCTGTCTCTGTCTCTGTCTCTGTCTCTCTCTGTCTCTCTTTTCTCTCTCTCTCTCTCTCTCTCTCTCTCTCTCTCTCTCTCTCTCTCTCTCTCTCTCTCTCCTCTCTCTTTCTCTTTTCTCTCCTCTCTCTTGGCTCCAGAAATGTTAGCGAAGCCCATTTTCTAAGAAAGGAGACAAAGGTCAAGGCAATCAGCATGGCCACTTTGGTCAGCACCAAATGGCTTCCAGCGTCGTGGATGGCGTCTGGGACATAATCGTGACCTTTGAAACAAGCAAGCATGCGCAGAAAAACAGGACGGTCGTCGCTATGGCTGTGAAGATTCTATGTCCATGTCTTCTAGGTTCAGATACAAAAAAAAAAAGTTGAGAAAGACACAGAAAAACAAACAAACAAACAAACAAACAAAAAACCAATAAAGAAAAATGATCTGGTTTGTTTCTCGCTCGGGAGAAAAGTTATTTCTTTATTTTTTCATTTCTGTTCTTACAACAACTTAGTTATAGGCTGAAAAGGTTTTGTTTGCATAGAATAATTGATTTGTCTTCAGGCTTCCTGTTCTTTTTGATCTGCGTCTTCTTTTCTGAGTGGTTTGATTTTTTTTTTTTTTTTTTTCTTTTTTTTTTGCTTTTCGTTCTCTGTTTACACTACTTCTTTTACTTTATTACTTTTTCTTAATTCTTTTCAATTTGTTTTTCTTTAGTTCCTTTTCCTTACCTTGGCGATTTGAGTCTGACCATCATAATTAAGTTAGATTAGGAACCTGATGCCCTCTCTCTCTCTCTCTCCTCTCTCTCTCTCCTCTCTTCTCTCTCTCTCTCTCTCTCTCTCTCTCCTGTCTCTCTCTCTCTCTCTCTCTCTCTCTCTCTCTCTCTCTCTCTCTCTCTTCTCTCACTCTCTCTCTCTCTCTGTGTTGAGTGTGCTTTATAAAATAAATCATGATCTTCCTGGGTGAAAGAATCCGTGTATTTTTTTTTTTTTTTTTTTTAGCAAAGGTTATCCAATGTCACATTGGTGGGGTTTATTTACCCACTCAGACACAGACACAGACACACACACACACACACACACACACACACACACACACACACACACACACACACACACACACACACACACACACCGCGCGCGCGCGCGCGCGCGCGCGCACACACATAACCAGGCATACACAGTAACACACGCATACTTACAGACACATACACACCGAAACACAATTACAAAATTGCGTGCATGTGCGGATACGCATATATATGCATACATGCACTCACGTACACATGTACCATCGCAACCCCTAACCATACATCCAAACAGTTATCTATCAATGAAGAGTGTGCGTGTGTGTGTGTGTGTGCGTGTACACGTGCGCGTGCGCGTGCGTGAGTGGACATGACCCAGGATGATCTTTGCTTACAAAAAATGGTCCCGTGATTTCTCTCAACTTGATCGTTATTTACTTTATAAAGCCATTTGAATGAATACATGAGAGAGAGAGAGAGAGAGAGAGAGGAGAGAGAGAGAGAGAGAGAGAGAGAGAGAGAGAGATTGAGAGATTGAGAGAGAGAGGGAGGGAGATTCTTTATTAAGCTCAATGTTGTTGTCAAGACAAGGCTTAAGACTTGAATGTGAGTACAAGAAAATATATTATGTCAAAAGGCCTAAGAAAAAAAAAAAGAACTGAAGAAAATGAACTTAATGATTTGGGAAAAGCAGTGTGTGTGTGTGCGTGTGTGTGTGTGTGTGTGTGTGTGTGTGTGTGTGTGTGTGTGTGTGTGTGTACGTGTGTGTGTGTGTGTGTGTATGTGTGTGTGTGTGTGTGTGTGTGTGTGTGTGTGTGTGTGTGTGTGTGTGTGTGTGTGTGTTGTTGTTGTTGTTGTTCTGTTTTACGTCTTTCCACATTACGTGATATTAGACGAAAAAAAAAAGAAAAAAAAAAAGAGAGGGGGGGGAGGGGAGGGGTAAAAAAAAAGGTTAACACCATGAGGTAAAATAACTAACTTATCTGCAGCAATAACACAAAAGTAGAAAATCCACGTAATCAAAGACTGAAAAAAAAGAAGAAAAAA
>CM031601.1:99753211-99755711 GCA_018398815.1 Conus ventricosus
CTACTCACCCTAGAATCGAGGCTGACGTTTTTGTCGCGGTGTCGTCTCTTGGCACTTTGCGAAAGTCCAGCCTCGAGTCGAAGTCATACCTTCTCCCTGGTAGCGTTTTCGGTTCAGCTTCATTGCTGTTTGATTTCTTCGTTGAAATCTTCACCTCACCCTGGAGTGCTATCCTTCATTGGATTGGGCATAGGGGTTTTGGTGGTTGGCGACTTGGGAGCTCTCTTCCTGCTAACCAGGGCTGGGGCTGTGGTCTCACGACCATTCTTTTCCTCGTCGGGAGAGTTGGGAGGCCGGTGTTGGAGACGCTGGTTCTTCAGTGAGCAGAGCGTAGCACACGGCTAGCTTTTCACAAGCCTGTTGGTAAGTGACGTTTTGTTCCTTGAGATAGGCTTCTTTGCGTACTTTTCCCACGGTTACTGTAAAGTAAATCACTTATTCAAATTCTAAGGTGGAGGTCATAATTCTTTCTATCGTTAGTTTTCTCTCTAAAAGTTTTGCGTGTTTTGCTGGTTTTCGTCTGCTTCTTGTGCAGGGTTGTTTTAGTTGTCCTGCTAAAAATCTCGTGAGTGCGAGGTATTGCCGGTCGAGTATGGCTCACGCATAGAGCAAAAGAATAAGTTTTCATTGAAATTTGGTGTCCGTCGTACTTTCATAATTTTACAATATTTGCTTCTTTTGTGGAGACTAAGAGCCTGTTTTATTTGGTTGGAGAGTAAATTTTGACTCATGAGGCGAACCGCGGTGTATTTGGTTGAGGGCAAAATTACCGGGGGTGGGTGTGGGACACTCGTCCACCCTCTCTTCCAGTCGTCGTTTCCTCCTCCCCATGTTTTCGTTCTTCGTTTAATGCATAAATATTTGTGTGCATGTTTGCGGGTGAGTGTTCATTATAGTATAATCCATTTTATATTTAAAATAGCAAAATGCCTACGGGTGATAGTTTGAAATATTTAGTTTTTTTTTATTTAAAGGGAAGTCTGCCAGTGGTTTCTCAATCACCTGTCGATTCAATTCATAATTCTTTCTAAAATGTTCCTACTACCTATGTTAGTTTTGGATTGAAATCAATGGATAAATGTTAAGGAAGGTTGACTCGTGGCAAATTTAACAGGTTTGCATTAACATTTAATTAATTGAGATTAGGGCCTGTATCATGTGTGACATGACTTGACCAATACAAGCCCTCTTTTCCTTACTTCAGTATTTTATTTTCGATGGACGCCTACTCTTTCTTATTGGACGGACCTCATTTTTCTGCTTTTCATTCTTCTATCTGCTGCTTTCCTCCCTCTTATCTCCCTCGTGCACTCTTCTTTTCTTATTTTATTTTTGACCCCTATCTAGTAGTTAATCTCTCTGTATCTCGCTCTTCTTTCCTTCCTTTCTCCTGTGTTCTCTCTGTCCTCTCTCTTCTACCAGTGTTCCCACCCTACTTAGTGTGTGCAGTGTGAGTGTGTGGTAATGTGCAATAAATATTGTCTTTGAGTGTATGTCCTGGTCCTTGTGCTTTGTGGTGAGTGTGGTATGGGTGCCTGACTCCACTCTCCCTGTGGTTCGGACCATCGGACCCCCCAGTACAAGCCCTCTTTTCCTACTCTCATTGACCACATTTATGTCACATCTAAATATAACATTGTGGAAATCTCTTCTCCAGCGACTGGGTGCAGTGATCACTCCCCAGTTTGTATTACTTGGGGGAAAAGGGGGGTACAAATTCCAAAACCAGTCATAAATCTATCCTATATAGGTGTTTTAAAAGATTTAACGAAAAGGATTTTTTATTTGACCTGCTACATTCTCCTCTGTCCCAAATATACCATTATACTGATCCTGAAAAAGCAACAAATGTTTGGATTAATGTATTTTCCAATATCTACAATAAACATGCACCCATCAGAGCAAAACGAGTAAAATACCATCTTAAACCGCCGTGGATATCAAAGGAAATAGATAAAGAAATACACATCAGAGAACTTTTAAAAGCAAAAAACGACGTTGGTTTTGCAAAACAGAGAAATTTTGTGACGTCAATGAAACGGAAAGCAAAGTACAAATATTTTCAAGAAATGGTATCCAATAAAAAAGACTCCAGAACTATTTGGAATGCAATCAACAAATTGACAAACAAAGGGTATTCACAAACACAACTTAACAGTAAAGATATTACCCCTGACGCAGTTAACAACTATTTTGTTAACGTTGCTGAAAACTTAATAAATAATGATGAATGGAAAGAAAATGATCTAGAATTAGTAACTGAATATTGTAAGTCAAAGAATATTAAATCTTATGTGTCAATTCCTTACATAACAATACCCGAAGTATTTGCATACTTAATGTCACTGAAACAATCGAAAACCAAAGATATTTATGACTTGGATCCCAACATAATCAAGTTGTCTGCACCAGTCATAACAGACTCTCTTACTTACATGTATAACCTATGTATAGAGAAAAACTGTTTTCCGGAATGTTTCAAACAAGCAAAAGTTGTCCC
>CM031601.1:99765711-99768211 GCA_018398815.1 Conus ventricosus
CGTTCTATTGTATTGGTTTAATACGCGTGTTTCTAATATCCTCTAGGAATGGACAGCAAAACAAGGAGTGAATTTCATCTACTTTAGCCCGATGACACGGTCGGCAAACCAACTCATTTTCCCTCTTGTGACCATACCTAAAGTGGTGACAAGCAATGTTAGAAATACCAAATCTAAATTTAGTTAACGCGCTTCTTATGTAGCAGTTCATTTTCATATCAACGTAAATTTCTTTCATATACGATGCTTTAAATACTCTCTCTCTTCTCTCTCTCTCTCTCTCTCTCTCTCTCTCTCTCTCTCTCTCTCTCTCTCTCTCTCTCTCAGTTGGCGTACTCGCCACGTGCGCACGCGAGTATGTATGTGCATGTATGTGTGTCGTTCAGACTTGGTTTGTGAGATCTTATTTCTCATTCACCAGTTAATAACCCGGGTATCGATATAACTTTGTTATGGGTTCCAGGGCACTCCAGTTTACGTGGCAATGACTTAGCTGACTTTTATGCAAAGGAAGCTGTAAGAAATAAATCTGATGTTTTGAATTGTGATATCCTTCTTTTTTTCATCTGAAGCTATTCACATTCTCACAAGTTCAATCTGGGACATAAGACAGAGACAATACCTTGAAGATTCAGCTCGGAAGGCACAGATGGGATATGACTAAACCGACAAGAAAATGTCATCCCCCATGGCTAATCCCAAACCGTAACCTTGTATATAGGCTGCGGGTAATGGTTGGTTAGGTAGATATTTAAAACCGACACCTGCTTGTGCATGTGGTCAGACTCTCGATGTCCCCAATTTCTTATTTAACTGTACTAGTACAAGAACTCACTTTCAGCCTCTTCATGATAAGATCAAGTCCTTTAACCTTTCGCTGACTATATCTAGTGTTTTCAATCCCAGTTGTGAGAATAGTTGGAGTCTGGCAATGTTGACTGTTTATCTTATTAAATGTCATCCACTTCGAAGATATTTTTAACTCTTCCACCGCCCCACCCCCTCCTCTCTCTCTCTCTCTCTCTCTCTCCTCTCTCTCTCATCTCTCTCCTCTCTCTCTCTCTCTCTCTCTCTCTCTCTCCTCTCCAACAGTTAGTTTTCCCAGTTCGGGTAATTGGAAATGTTAACATCTATTCTGGGCAAAAACCGTAACAGTATGGTTCGGCGTCTAATTTGCACGAAGAGCAAAGCTTTTTCACCCACCCCCCTCTTCCACACCCTTTCTCGCACTTCTCCATCTTCCCCAATCCATATACACCCATACGCTGTTTGACTCTTTCGAGTAATATGTCAGCCAGTTCCATACTTTGATGATCCTTGACACCCATGTATTGGATATACATGTGGTCACACAGAATTGATGTTTCTGGATACTCATATATATAGGCCTTTTAGTGTGTTGTGTGTGTGTGTGTGTGTGTGTGTGTGTGGTGTGTGTTGTGTGGTGTGTGTGAGTGTGTGTGTGTGTGCGCGTGCGTGCGTGTATGTGTGTGCGTGTGTGCGCGCGCGCGCGCGTGTGTGTGTGTGTGTGTGTGTGTGTGTGTGTGGTGTGTGTGTGTGTGTGTCTGTGTCTGTGTCTGTGTGCGTGTGTATGTGTGCAAGCGTGTGTGTGTGTGTGTGTGTGTGTGTGTGTGTGTGTGTGTGTGTAAAGAGAGAGAGAGAGAGAGGACTGTGTTAGGGGCAAGAGGGAAGGTTGGATGGGTGGTAAGATAGGTAGATATTTACTTATCCTGGTCGTTTATCTAGTCTTTAGTGTATGTTGATCGGGGGATATAGAGTATATTAAATGAAACAAGTTTAGTAGGATTGAAGCATAATGCAGGGGGATGGGTGGGGGAGGGAAAGATTGCGGGTGGGGATGGGGACATCAGGGTGGAAAGGAGGACGGAAAATAGGAAGGCAGTGGGGGTGGGGGTGGGGGTATAACCATATATATATATATATCATATAATCGTAACTCTTTTAATCAATGTCGTATAACACAACAATTTTAGTTTAAAGTACATCAGAGATAGATACCAAGTGGGCCGGAATTAAACATTTCAGAGAACACGCAAAGTAATGAGTGATTATTTAAAATATGTTCAGTGGATAATGTGCACTGGCTGACAATTGATCCGCTAACTTTATCTGAGGAGCAGAGTGCCTAACTCTTGGGCAGTGTAGAAGTAGATGGTGTACAGAAATTTGTTTGCCACATATGCCATGCATATTTTTTTTTAGAATACTTTGTTCTAAAAGCATTTAATCGGAACCTATACATCAAACTAGTAACATGTCAGGAATGCATTACAGATAAATTGTTTGAAAAGGATTTCGGATTCGCTGCATTCTTTACTTGTACACAGTGCTGGTAATACTGACTATTTGTTTTTTTTATCAGTTCAGCAACCTTATTTTGAGACACCTTTTCTATGCGTTGGTTAAATTCATGCAGATCTAATTGAATGTCAAGGTGCTGTGATCCTTCTATATTTTTGCTGCCGTTTAGCCGCATGAT
>CM031601.1:99778211-99780711 GCA_018398815.1 Conus ventricosus
TACAGGTTTATTTCAGGAGGTGTGTGTTTGTATTTTTCTTTTAAAAGGGTTTGTTTTAGGAAATGCTTGTCTTTAATGGACAGAGGAGAATGAGGCCTTTTACTCCCCACTCAGAATATAACAACTACCTCTCTCTCTCTCTCTCTCTCTCCTCTCTCTCTCTCTCTCTCTCTCTCCTCTCTCTCTCTCTCTCTCTCTGCTTTTTTTTTCTAATTTCCTTCTCGTTTTGTGGACTTGTTTATTCTCTTAATGTTTTCTTCCTTATACATCAAAAAGCGACAAAGAAGATTGCTTCTGTTCAGCAAAACATTTTCCCCGGTCCTTTGGTATCCGACTTATTCCTTCAACCTTAGTATCTTTTTCATCTTCCTTCAACCTCAGTATCTTTTTCATCTTCCTTCAACCTCAGTATCTTTTTCATCTTCCTTCAACTCAGTATCTTTTTCCTTCCTTCAACCTCAGTATCTTTTCATCTTCCTTCAACCTCAGTATCTTTTCATCTTCCTTCAACCTCAGTATCTTTTTATCTTCCTTCAACCTCAGTATCTTTTCATCTTCCTCAACCTCAGTATCTTTTTCATCTTCCTTCAACCGCAGTATCTTTTTCATCTTCCTTCAACCTCAGTATCTTTCTCATCTTCCTTCAACCGCAGTATCTTTTTCATCTTCCTTCAACCTCAGTATCTTTTTCATCTTCCTTCAACCTCAGTATCTTTTTCATCTTCCTTCAACCGCAGTATCTTTTTCATCTTCCTTCAACCTCAGTATCTTTTTTCATCTTCCTTCAACCTCAGTATCTTTTTCGTCTTCCTTCAACTTCAGTATCTTTTTCATCTTCCTTCAACCTCAGTATCTTTTTCGTCTTCCTTCAACTTCAGTATCTTTTTCATCTTCCTTCAACATCAGTGTCTTTTTCATCTTCCTTCAACCTCAGTATCTTTTTCATCTTCCTTCAACCTCAGTATCTTTTTCATCTTCCTTCAACCGCAGTATCTTTTTCATCTTCCTTCAACCTCAGTATCTTTTTCATCTTCCTTCAACCTCAGTGTCTTTTTCATCTTCCTTCAACCTCAGTATCTTTTTCATCTTCCTTCAACCTCAGTATCTTTTTCATCTTCCTTCAACCTCAGTATCTTTTTCATCTTCCTTCTACCTCACTTTTTTCATCTTCCTTCAACCTCAGTATCTTTTTCATCTTCCTTCAACCTCAGTATCTTTTTCATCTTCCTTTAACCTTAGTATCTTTTCATCTTCCTTCAACCTCAGTATCTTTTTTCATTTTAATGTGGTCTTCCGTCGCTGCGGCAAAACCATTTTTTTAAACCTTCGGAATACATCAATAATTTTTTTTTTTAAAGTCGAGGACAGCGTGGTTTAGTTCCTATCTTTGCGCTGTCTTCTGGAACAAGCTGCTGTGTCTGCCATCTGCAACGTCTGTCAACAGTTTTGGCTGTGCTTAAAACTCACTTCCGTTAGCGCTACTGTAATTAATTTCCCCTATTTTCTCTTCATTGCTTCCGCCCCTCCGCCACCGCCCCCCCCCCCTCTCTCTCTCTCTCTCTCTCTCCTCTCTCCTCTCTCTTCTCTCTCTCTCTCTCTCTCTCTCTCTCTCTCAGTTTGATTAATAAGTTATGCGACGTGTCTCGTGTTTTATATAATCATGGTAATTGTTTCCATTTATTTGGTTTTGCGGAAACAAAATTAACACACCATATTTCTGACGCAGAATTAATTTTGCCTGGTTATAACTTTGTTCGAAATGACCCTTCCAGACCAAGAGAAACATGTTTACTTGTTTATGTTCACGAATCTATTAAATTTAATCGAGCCGCTTCGCTCGAAAAATATCATATAGAATCAGTATGGATAGAGTTACAGTTTTAAAACTTCCAAACCGACTCTCTTAGGCTTTATTACAGAAACCCAGCAGAACATGCTGACTGGATAGATAACTTTACTCTAATGATGGAGGAGGCGTCCTTACTCTCAAACGAAATTATTTTACTGGGTGATTTTAACATTGATCTTTTGAAAGCGAACAAATCCTGGATTCAAACCTACACTTCTTTTAATCTGACACAGTTATCGATAAGCCAACACGAATCACTGCTACTTCCCAAACTCTCATTGACCATGTTTACACATCTTCTGTACGTACCATAATAGAAATATGTTCACCAGTTTTTGGATGCAGCGATCACTCCCCTGTCTGTTTTACTTGGTCTAAACGAGGCGTTAAAATCCCCCTAAATCATCACAAGTATATCACGTACAGAAACTTTTCAGGCTTTAATAAAGACTTGTTCCTTACAGATCTGACGAATTCCTCACTTTCCTCTGTGTATCAGGTCACTAATCCCGATGAAGCCTTAGAAGTTTGGTATCACACTTTCTCAATGTTTACAATAAGCACGCTCCATTAAAAACAATTCGTGTCAAAAGTACCCCTAAAAAGCCTTGGATTACAAGTGATATAGAAAAATCCATGGATTTAAGAGAC
>CM031601.1:99785711-99787855 GCA_018398815.1 Conus ventricosus
TTTCCACTTGCGCTTGAAACCAGTCACAACACATATTCATTCATATACCTTGTTTCCGCTTAAAAGTTCATGTCCAGTTTTCATTGCATAAAAGACATATATTGTCAAATTTCTAAGGATCAGTATGTTTTCGGATTGCATCAAAAATAAGCTAAGAAAATAGCCATTTGGATAGGAATAGAATCTTTTTAAATATGAGACACAGAGAGAGAGAGAGAGAGGAGAGAGAGAGAGAGAGGAGAGAGAGAGAGAGAGAGAGAGAGAAGAGACAGACAGACAGACAGACAGAGCGTCTCACGTTTTAGAATGTAAAGGAGGAAACAGGAAAGCGGGATATTTGGAAAGGTAAAGCATGTTAGGACATGGGCGAAAGAAAAAGAGAAACACAGAACAATAACTAAAAGAAGTCAAAGACAATAGAGAAAAACAGAGCGAATAGAAAAAGGCAGGACAAAAAGATGAGAGTAAGAACAATCTGGAGAGAGAGAGAGAGAGAGAAGTAGAGAGAGAGAGAGAGAGAGAGAGAGAGAGAGAGAGAGGAGAGAGAGTCAGACAGACAGACAGACAGACAGACAGACAGAGGAATGCACGGACACCACACACACACACACACACACACACACACACACACACACACACACACACACACACACACACACACACACACACACTGAGCGTATTTCTCATAGTAACTGCGATGTGATATGTCCTGTGTGCAAGACATCAACAAATGATGATATGAAGCTTTTCTTTTTTCCCCCTGAGATTCAAACTTAAAATCACGAAGCCTTGCTCATCTGTGAGTCGTTTCATTCAAACATGTTCTTAGTATGTGCTAAACAACTTGATTTATCTTACTTTCATCCAAAGTGTTCCCATCATTAATTTCGTCACTATTTTGAAGTAAGGCTATCAGATATAAACTCTTATTTAATGACATTTCAAATACATTTGTAATTTAACATTTTGGATAGAATTATCTTTTCCTTGCCATTATGGTGCCATAACGCCCTGTGACCCATTTCCTGGGATACCTTTACCACTGCGTTTTGGGGCAAATTAAAGTCTTAAACACCACAAACTGTCATAATGTGCTCATCTCCACCCCTCCCCTCGCCCCCCCCCCCCCCCCCCCCGTTCCTCTCTCTCTCTCTCTCTCTCTTCTCTCTCTCTCTCTCCTCTCATCCCTCTCTCTCCTCTCTCTCTCTCCTCTCTCTCCCTCTCTCCATTCTCTCTGTCTGTCTGTCTGCTGTCTGTCTATCTGCCTCTCTCTCTCTCTCTCTCTCTCTCTCCATCTCGTCTCTCCTCTCTCCTCTCTCTCTCTCTCTCTCTATCTACTCGCCCTCTTTCTTTCTTCGTCCCTTAGAACCTCCCGTAAGATATTTCTATAAATGGCCCTACCAATTGTGGTATCACTTGCTCTGAATACTGCTTGCTCCTCAGTTATTTCCCCTCGTCATTGTTCCATTTATTGATTCTTTTATTCAAATGATGCAATATACCTTTTTTCTGTTTACGCTGGTTAATGCCACTTCCGAGTAATTCCATCGATCGTTGATGTTTCCCGTTCAGTATACTGGAGCTATAACAGATTTTGACCATGCTGCTAGAAATATTCCTTTCTCAAAGGGTACGTTAAAGAGATGCACTAAAACAATCAATATCAGCTGCATATGTCAGTTTAAACATTTCACTTATAGTTTTATCAATACCAGCACGCCGTTTGTAACTCCACTCTTTGCATTATGGGCATTGAATGCTGTGGTTTTCAACAATCACCGTCTTCTTCGTCTGTAATCGAACTTTCATGTTCATTTACATCTTCCCAATCATTTGAAAAGTGATCATCTTCCCAATCATTGAAAAGTGATCACACTACTACCGAGAACTGATCCCATAATACAATGTACTTTTTTCTATTTGCAGATATGATTGTAGACCAAAATACCTTTGGGTAGTGGGTCGACTCACTTAGTTTCTAAAGCCTTACCTTATCATATCTTTTTTTTCTTTTTCTCCTTTCACAAATTGTTTCTTGGTTTTTCTTTTCTGTACATACATCTCCTTTACGTCTTACTGAGTCTGTTTTTGACCTTTACCAGCTCCCAAGAAGACTTGACAATTTTTTGACAACACGCTAGCCT
>CM031601.1:99790455-99797955 GCA_018398815.1 Conus ventricosus
TGAAGAGCTAAATAATTTAGTTCAGCTACACAGTTTGTGAATTTATAACACCCTTCGAATGAAAAATAGCACCAAGCAAAAAAGAAAGAAAAAAGAAAAAAAAAAGAAGAAAAATAAGAAAACCCGCATTACCACGGGACGTGGGGGGAGGAAAGTCGTAAAAGTAAATGGCAAACTTAAAACGGACAAAACACGTATCCTTGTGGGACTCCATGTTAAACAGACACAAAAGACAAAGTGTTGGTAAGAAAGGTACGATGCATTGTTGAATACGTTTTGGAATTAACTGTGTATAGTGACTGTGTGCAGACAAAAAGCGTCCAATAATATAGAAAGTATTCAAAAGTCTCCGTCAACAGATCATTGCTGATGTTTATATGCCACTGTTCCACTAGATTAGGGAGACAGTAATGTTTGATGTGTGTGTGTGTGTGCGTGTTGGTGTGTGTGTGTGTGTGTGTGTGTGTGTGTGTGTGTGTGTGTGTGTGTGTGTGAGAGAGAGAGAGAGAGAGAGAGAGAGAGAGAGAGGGGGGCTTTGACGCACTAGCTTTTACTGCCATTTGAGGCCCACATATAAATGATCGAACAAAAAGATGCACAAAACAAAAACGAAATGGCAGAACGATTGCACAAGAATAAAAAATAACTAAAGTTCCAATAGACAAGGAATATATTTCTTGTTTAAAAAGAACACACACACACACACACACACACACACACACACACACACACACACACACACACACACACACACACACACACACACACACACACACACACACACACACACAACACACAAGGGGAAAAAACAGAACAAAACAACTATCCGAAAACGCCAACTGTAGCATACACTTTGTCAATAACTGATTGTTGTTTGGAACTGGACAATCACAACGTTCAGTTTTAGATTTAAAAGAATATCATAGGTTTGACAGAGAGAGAGAGAGAGAGAGAGGAGATAGAGAGAGAGAGAGAAGAGAGAGAGAGAGAGAGAGAGAGAGAGAGAGAGAGAGAGCGAGAGAGAGGGAGGGGGAGGGAGGAAAGAGAGAGAGAGAGAGAGAGGGAGGGAGGGAGAGGAGAGGGGAGAAGAGAGAGAGAGAGAGAGAGAGAGAGAGAGAGAGAGAGAGAGAGAGAGAGACAGACAGACAGACAGACAGACAGACAGACAGACAGACAGACAGACAGACAGAGGTGGGGAGAGAGGAGAGAGAGAGAGAGAGAGAGAGAGAGAGAGAGAGAGAGAGAGAGAGAGAGAGAGAGAGAGAGAGAGAGAGAGAGAGTCACTGGAACGGGAAACTGAGAGAGACGGTGACGGCGTCAGACGATATGTTTGAAATCCCTGAGGATGGTGAACTTCAAACTTTAACACGCATGCTGATCACAGGAGACGTGTTCAATGTGGTTACCTCTAACGCGCTTGGATCGCGTGGAAGAAGCTACCGACACCGTCAGTGACGTGGTCGGGGTACCAGGGGAGATAAGTTGTCCCCTGTAAAATTTGCTAGGATGGTAGTCTTGGCGCGTCTGCACAGCTTTCCAATGAAGTCCTACTGACAAAGACAAAAAAAACTTGTGAAAGAATGAATTATGTGCCTATTTTTAAAAAGTGTCACATTTCTATTACAATTGCAGTTCTTCTTCTGCGTACGTAGGCTGGTTACTCCTGCGAACACTCCCTGTATAGACAGGTAAGTATTAATCCCATCTGCCCGACGAATGGAGTGGAGTTTTGTGTGTATGAACCTTTTTTTATCCCGCCATTAAGCAGCCATACTCCATCTTCGGGGAAGGTGCATACTATGTGTAACGTGTCATCCATACCAACGGCCAAACAGCCAAATTGCAATGTATCCTCAGCATTATTTTAGCAGCACGTTCGTCCTTATCGAATGGTTTATTTCAACCCCAACAATTACAACTGCGATGTGAGGTTGGTGGTTTAATTTACGTCTTTTCATCCGGGGGATGATATTAGCAAAAAAAAAAAAAAAAAAAGGGTGGGGGGGGGGGGGGGGGGGGACAAAAAACAACAAAAACCCACTTAAGTCATTAAACACGTACATCTGCATACACTTATAAAAAGAAAACACATACAGTTAAGGCCCTTTCATAATTCTAGCACATCAGAACTGGCTAAAGTGGGGGCAAACTAAAATTATGAGTCAACAGAATTTGACTCTCTTTTCATATTTGTCAAGTTTGATACCTTTCGCCTTAACTTTTTTTTAAAACTGACAATCTAATAAAGGGGGTGCACAAGTTTAATTTTCCACAGACACACCAATTTCGGGGAAAAATTTTGGGTCTTCCATTTTTTTCCACCTTAATTTTGTGATAATCTTAGCAAAAAAGGCGGAGCACAAGGCAGTGTTACTTTTTTTTTTACAGAAAAAGGTTTTGAAACGTGGGTTTTTCCGGGTTCGTGTATTTCACCTTGAAGGATGTAAGGGAAAAATTTTAGCACACTTCGACAGTTTTGTGCACCAATTTAGCTAGATTATCTGCTGTTTCATTCCCCTGAACCCAAGTGAAGGAAACCAACAGAAGCTACCGTTATACCCTGAGACAAATACGTGTATCGGGGACCCTTTTTCATATAACAAATCTTTTCGGGCCCTTACAACCCAAGTTTGCAGTGCTTGCAAAACAATTTGGGAATCACACAAAAAACACACAAAAAAAAAGGATATTGGAGTACAATTACCAAAATAAGCCACATATAGCACACATTCTGCAGTGAATTTTGAAAACCCCTTTTTTCC
The DNA here is from genome assembly GCA_018398815.1 of Conus ventricosus. Taxonomy (NCBI): domain Eukaryota; kingdom Metazoa; phylum Mollusca; class Gastropoda; order Neogastropoda; family Conidae; genus Conus; species Conus ventricosus. The sequence goes on from CM031601.1 coordinate 99,793,218, forward strand.
GAGATAAAATTTTTTCCATATTCAGACTTGAAAAAACGAAACCAGAACCGCTGCAGCTGTGCCAAACTAAACCCATCAGTATAATTTAAGGGGAAAGGGGATTGAATTTTCTGGGTTCTTTCACACGTTCACTAAATTTTAATATTTTTCTTTTTTTTTTTTGAGCCCGATACTCAAAATCAAAATTTCCCACTCAAGTGTTCCCAAGGAGGATCATCGGAACCGTAAAAACTTTTTAAACGATGTTAAATCTACTTACATTTAGACATAATTTTCAGCGGTAAATTCTTATTGGCTGAATATAAAAATTTTCCCTTGCTCTACTTGGAAAATCTTTATTCAAATTTTTACAAAAAATCATCACAAGATTTTTTTACTGACAACTTCGAATCACAATTTGGCTACTTCTAAACATTTTTTGCCCATAAAGGTAACTATCGCTGTTTTGTACTCTTATATTTTTTGTTTGTACAGAACTCCTAAACCTTTTTTAATTTAGCTTACTTCAACTTTGAAAATTTTTTAAAAAATACTTTGGCGGAAAAGTAAACTTTTTGCCCCTATTTTTAATTTGGGGAGCGGACAAACCCAAAGACAATGAAAAAAAGGGTTTTAGTATTTTGCCCCCAAAGGGTTTGGGCAATTAAAAAATTTTTTAAAAAAATTTAGCTTTTTCTAGCTTTAAAAAAATTTTTCTATGTGCTTTTTTTCCAGCTTATTTTGGTGTTAAAAGGTTTTCCCAAAAAATTGCTGATTTCTGATATTGCAACAAAGTGCCACTAATTAAAGGGAGGGGAGTACAGGCGGATTTTCCCCATTGTTAAACAACTTTAAAAACGGGTTTTTTTTTCACCAATAAATTCAAACCCCATTTTCTTTAATAGCCGATAAATTGCCAATTCGTTTGTTTTATTCTTCACATGAAATTGACCCTTCTTTTTATGTTTTCCTTAAACTAGTTTCAACCAAATTGCATGCATCACAATTTTCTAAAGGGAAATTTTTTTGGGACAGCGCAGAAGGAAGATCAAAAAGGAAAACTAAAAAAACAAAATTGGGGAAATTGATCCTTGGGGATACCCATAAAATGTACCTAAAGGGAAAGAATACATCTTACCATTCTTTACAATATGCTGTCCATTAAGAAACCTTTATGTAAAAATACTGTTGCCTGAAACCAATCTTTTTTAATTTGAAAGCAACCTACATGCCAACACTGCGTAGGCTTTTTTAAACACAACAAAGTAGCACGTACTTTTTTGGGGGAAAAACTTTTTTTTTAATTTTTGTTTTTGTAATTTTTACAAATGGTCCTGTGGTGCAAAAACCTTTTCAAAAACCCAGCCTGCTGGACGGGAAAGCAAATAGTTTTTTTTCACAATATCATCAGACCTTCAATACAATTTTTTCCAAAGTTTCCCGACAAAGAAACAAAGAGATTGGTCTAAAACGCTTACAGAAGATTTATCGCCTTCTTCAAACTGGTATCCCACCGACTTTTCCCAAAATTTTTAGGGAACGCCTTTATTCCAACTTTTTTGGGAACAACGAAGTAGTACAAGTTTCCAGAAGAGGGGAAATGACAAGCCGATAAGAAATGCCACTAGACCAACTGCTGATTCTGAGATGAGACGTGAAAAAGCTCTGACAATTCTGAGACCTGATGGGAGAATTAAAAAAAAGATCTGCAACGGATCGGGACCCCAATAGTCCTCTTTTGTCCTCTTTAAACAAATTGCTCATTTTCTGCCTGTAAGAAAACAAAACTATTCTGAGAAAAGAAAAAACAAAAGCCTCACTTTTCTAAAGGAAAAAAAATTCCTTTTTAGCAAAATTTGGGAAAGTTGTTTTTTGGTGACCTTTTTTTCTTTCTTTTATTTTTTTTTCCCACACTTAAACATTTTTTTGATTCTGAAATTTCCTTCTTAAAAAAATTCATCCCAGTACCCTTTTTTTTTGCTTACAATTATTTTATTACAGTTTTTTTTTTTCCTTTTTTCATAGTCGAAAATTTTCTTCAGTCCTTATTTCGGAAAACCCCACCTTTTAAAAAAAGCCGACTTTTTGTTTTTAAAACAGCTAATCGCATTTTTCATCCACCACACGTTCCCAAAAAATTTTACCAATTTTTCCCAAAATCTACTCCCTTTGGGAATAGCACTACAGCGCTGAATCAATATTTTGGCAAAAATTGAATAAAAAACATAAATTTTGGTCATCTTAAAAACCCGACGTTGTACATATGTCATCAGACATTTGCAAAAGCTTCCCAATTTTGGGTAATTTTAATTATAATTTTGGGGTTTTGTCTTCAACATCTATATGTCAGTGGAATTTTATCATTTAAATTTATTGAAATTGGAAGGGGGATCCTTCCAAGGGAGTCTTCTCCAGTGACCCAATCGCAATCAAATTCAGATTTGGAATACCAGCGACAATCATAGCGCTGGTTTGGTGTTGATACACTGGGATTTGATAACTGACCCTCATTAACAAAATTTTGACTGAATCAAAAAATATTTTTTTCCCAGAAAATCGTTAGAAGGAAAACTTTTAACATTCTGAAACCCAAAAAGGACAGACTTAAAATCGCCGAGAAGATCCATTTCTTAGAATGAAATCATGTTTTTTTTTAGCCAGTCTTATTATCATCTTTTGGGGCCGAAAAGGATAATACACTGAAAGAATTAAAACTGAGGTGTCATTAACTTTTATCGCAGCCCTACGAAAAGCATCTTTTGAATCTTTTTTTGTCCTGGGCTAGAAAACTTGTGGGAAAAATTTAAAAACCCCCAACAAAAAAAAGGGGCACTGCACCTTTTCATTTGAAATATTACGTTGTTATTGGGGGGATAGTAAAATTCTTAATATTGGAACTTTTTATATTTTAACTTTTTGCGATAAAGCGCAAAAATACACATAAATTTTTCCCGTTGTACTAATTTTCAAAAGGGGAAAATTTGCAGAGATTGATCTGGGGATTCCCACGAATATTTCAAAATTTTTTAATACTTGTTTTTTCATAATTGTCATAACTAAAGCAATGTTTACTTGTAAAGAAAAGAAAAAATAAACACTATCAGGGTAAGGTTTTTTCCCCACGATGCCTATGGTCTATGCGGAATGCCGCGGGGGAGGTAAACCATACATTCCTGGCGGGGGAAAACCGTGGGTCTGGAAGGGGCCCGGACTGCGTTAATGCCCGCGTGCCGCGAATCTTCCCCTCTCTGTCGCGTCGGGTCGCTCCCCGAAGAGGCGATGTAAGACGGCCAGGTTTCTTGCCGTAGCCGTGCTCCTTCCCATTTGGATGGGATCTCTTGAAGGGGATACGACTCTGGTGTTGGCGTAACCCACATGAAAAACATTTTTGGTATTTCTTCCCAATTAATTCAAGTAGGTGGCGCATTAATTACCCGTTTGCTCAAAGTTTTTTTTGACAGGGGTTGCTTTTCTGCGATGGTGATTTGAATGGCATGTTTTGGTTTTTTTGCAGAATGTTGGGGAGGCGGGGGGAGGGGGGGGGGGAGGAGGAAGAGGGGGAAGTCAATGGTCGGTGGGGGGATACAAAATCAAGATTTTGGGATAGGGGGAAGGGTAAGGGCAAAGGGGAAGGGGGGGAGGTTTTAGTTGTCGTGGGGGGGGGGGGGGAGGAGACTGCACGTAGCAGATATTTTGGGGGAAAAAACCCATTTTTTTTTTGGTTTTTAATCATTTTTTCAGTGATAGCAGTATAGTAGTAGTATAGTAGAAGTTGTTTAAAATTTTAGTAGTAGTAGAGTTGTTTTTTTGTGTGTAATTTGAGTTATTTGTAGTATAGAGTAGATAGTAGTAGTAGTAAGTAGTAGTGGTAGTGGTAAAAAATGTGCTAGTACATATACTCATATTTGTATAATTAGTAGTAGTAGTAGTATATAGTAGTATTTTAAATGTAGTAGTAGCAAACCAACAGCACGGCAGCAAAGTGTAATAGTAGTAGTAGTAGTAGTAGTTTGTATAGTATTTTAGGTAGTATAGTAATTTTTTAAGCAGTATGGGGGAATTCTTCCACTCATTTTTTTTTTTTCCCTTTCCCCGACGTCCCGATCAAGTTGTCCTTAAAATAACTTTCTTCATTCTACCCCCCGAGGGGCTGACTGGGTTTAGCCTTTTTGTTTTTTCACAGTCTTTTTCTTTTGGCGAAACCCACGCAGTCCGTTCGCTATCGCAAAGCTGCGCAGCGCAAGAATCACTAACAAAGGGTGCATCTGCTAAGCTTCTGCAGCGCAAAAAAAAACAACAATGGCTGCGATCTGCTAAGCTGCCCGCGGGGTTAAAAATCACCAACAAAGGGGACATCAAAACAAAAGGAGTAGAACTTCAGGGAGTCATAACGATTAACACTTTTATGACATGGAACCCCGGCAATCAAAGTCATTTATTGACAAAAATACACATTGAACCCGAATTTGACACCCTTCGCAATTCAACCTGTGGGAAATTGGAGCTGAGACGAAACCAAACAATGAACCCCTACCCCCCATCCGCAAAAGTTACAAAAGCGTTATTTGGGGATATTTATCATCTAAAATTTTCGCGATCTAGAGATCACACTTTAGAACACACGAGCGCGATCGGGCTGGGGGAAAATGAGCGCTTGCGACTCGCCAACCATTGATTTGTGTTTCTTTTGGGTTTAAACCCTCCGATGCGAAGATTTGGGGGTGTGTGTGTGGTGTGTGGGGTGTGGTGGTTTTTTTGT
>CM031601.1:99812955-99820455 GCA_018398815.1 Conus ventricosus
GACTGATTGTTCACTGTTATGAGTACATGTCAACGTCGGATGCGGATATTGACCTTTGTTCCGTTGACTTTTTTTCCTGATGCCTTTTTTTCTGTTGACATTTCCTCCGTGACTTTTTTTCCCGTTGACTTTCTTTCCCGTTGACTTTCTTTCCGATCACCGGTTATACCATATGATTTTTCTTTTCCTATTTTTCTTGCTTTTATTTGTGTTGTTGTCTGGGTTGTATTGTAATTTGTAATTGTATCCACTTGTTTGTAGTGCCTCCTGGTATTCTACTGCTGCATTGTTGAACACTCTCTACTGCATGACAGGTTTGATAGTCTCTTGTTTATGCCATGGGGTATAAGTATATATATATATATATATATATATATATATATATATATATATATATATATATTATATATATATATATCATAAGTAAGTATAGAAACAAACAAGCAACACTGAAAAGAATGAAGGAAAGAGAGTTGGAATGTCTCTGAGCTCTGTTCATTCCTTCTTCTTTTTATTGTCAGTCCTCATATAAGATCTGTCTCTGTCACCCACTAACTCTAAGCCTGATCACAGCTCTATGAGCAGAAAGCTTGCTTGCTTTCCTTCTTGTTCCCCCTGATCACCATACTCACACCCTGGTGAGTGCACTCTTCCACCATTTTCTTCTCCATCAAGTGGGACGGATAGGCGTAAATAACCAACAATAAAGAAGTGGAATTAGTGGGACGGAGATGTGTGAAAGAGCAATCATAAATAAGTTAAACACATTTTACTGCCATAATAAGACAATAGCCTAGAAATAATTCCTAACCAATAATGCCCAGGGCATCAGATCCATAAGCACAAACCCGGACGCAAAGCAGACACATCAAACAAGGACCCGTTCTAGAAAAAAAAAAAAGAAAAAAAGGATCTTTGTTAAGCCTGGCCGTATACCCTCTGTGGACACGCATACATCATGAAAACAAGCGAACAAATAAACCAACATTCCTTGCTGTTGGGAATGTTCACCGCTCCCTTTCTTCCAGATTTCCTTTGATACCAGTCCAAATTGAGGTTTCCGGATTTTGCTTCTTCGTTTCTATACATTTTATCTCAGATGTTGGCTATCCCAAGGCTTCCATCAGTCTTGAATTAAATAATAATCAGTGTTTGATCATTTCTCCAGATGTTGTCCTCTATGTGTGTGTGTGTGGGGTGTGTGTGTGTGTGTTTGTGTGTGTGTGTGTGTGTATGTGTGTGTGTGTGTGTGTGTGTGTGGTGTGTGTGTGTGTGTGTGTGTGTGTGTGTGTGTGTGTGTGTGTATGTGTGTGTGTGTGTGTGTGTGTGTGTGTGTGTGTGTGTGTGTGTGTGTGTGTGTCTATGTGTGTGTGTGTGTGTGTGTGTGTGTGTGTGTGTGTGTGTAAGTGTGTGTGTCTATGTGTGTGTCTATGTGTGTGTGTGTGTGTGTGTGGTGTGTGTGTGTGTGTGTGTGTGTGTGGGGGTGTGTGTGTCTATGTGTGTGTCTATGTTGTGTGTGTGTGTGTGTGTGTTCTATGGTGTGTGGTGTGTGTGTGTGTGTGGGTGTGTGTGTGTGTGCGTGGGGTGGTGTGTGTGTGTGTGTTGTGTGTGTGTGTGTGTGGTGTGGTGTGTGGTGTGGTGTTGTGTGTGTGTGTGTGTGTGTGTCTATGTGTGTGTGTGTGTGTGTGTGTGTGTGTGTGTGTGGTGGTGTGTGTGTGTGGTGATGTGTGTGTGTGTGTGTGTGTGTGTGTGTGGTGTGTGTGTTTTGTGTGTGTTGTGTGCGTCGTGTGTGTGTGGTAGTGTGTTAGTGTGTGTGTGTTGTGTGTATGTGTGGTGTGTGTGTGTGTGTGGTGTGGTGTGTGTGTGTGTGTGTGCGTGCTGGTGTGTGTGTTTTGTGTGTAAGCAGTGTGTGTGTGTGTGTGTGTTTGTGTGTTAGGTGTGTGTGTGTGTGTTCTGTGTGGTGTGTGTGTGTGAGCACAAGATATAGGCGAGCTAGAAACTGTTGTAGTTAGGATGTTATTGTTACTGTGGGCTTGTTGTCAAGCATTGTGGAAAGAAATTACTAAGAGCCTTCGTTGTAGTCGGGCAAGAAAGTCTCACACATGGGTTAAAGAAGAAGGGAAGGGATTCAGAAAATAATAAACACTTCAAAGAGAGAGAAGAAGAGATGAAGAAGGAAGAGAACGAGAAAGAGACGACGAGAAAGAGAGAGACAGACAGCAAGACAATTGAAGCACAACAAGCACATAGAATAAAATCATTTAAAGCAAACAAAACAACGAAACACGAAACAAACGCACACACACCACCAAAACAAACAGCACAGCAGCACACACACACACAAAGCAACTAAAACACACAACAAGAGTACCACACATGCGCACACACGCAAACACGCAACCACGCGCACACACACACCACACACACACACACCACCACACACACACCACACACACACACACACACACACACACCACACACACAACACACACAACACTGACGCACAGCCCACGCACGCATGCACACACCACGCATAAACACGCACCACGCACACACACACACACACACACACACACACACACACACACACACACACATACACACACACACGCGCACACGGTCCGCGCGCGCGCGCGCACAACACACACACACACACATACACACACACACACACACACACACACACACACACACACACACACACACACACACACACACACACACACACACACAAATGAACGGCGGAAAATAAAACAGAGAGAGGAGAGAGAGAGAGAGAGAGAGAGAGAGAGAGAGAGAGAGAGAGAGAGAGAGAGAGAGGAGAGAGAGAGAGAGAATTAATATCTTACAGGGATCTAAAAACAGACCGGTAAAAAATTCAAAACAAAAATAAGGAAAACTCGTTAAAGAATTGGGGACAAAAGAGAGAAGACAGGGGGGGGGGGGGGGGGGGGGGGGGAAGCAAGAAAATCGACAAATCTGAGACAAAGGTAAGGAGAGAGGAGAGAGAGAGAGAGAGAGAGAGAGAGAGAGAGAGAGAGAGAGAGAGAGAGAGAGAGAGAGAGAGAGAGAGAGACAGACAGACAGACAGACAGACAGATGAGACAGAGACAGCGACAGCGACAGAGAGACCGAGTGACAGCGACAGACAGAGACAGACAGATAGACAGACAGACAGACAGACGGAGAGACAAAGAGACAAAGAGCGAGAGACAGAGAACTGAGGGGCGGAGGATAAAGGTTTGAAGGGCTTGCAGGATAAGGGGGATGGGGGGGGGCGAGAGCAAAGAAAAACGAAAAAAGGAACAAAACAAACACACGAACGAACCAACACAGCCGAAAAAAAAAGGATGGGCGTGAGGTTGGCAAAGTTTCTGAAGACGGCATTTTTTAACAGGCGTACAACGAGGGTCTGTTCACCTAGTGGAGACAGCAGGTATTTCATGAGCCAAGGGTCGTGATGTGACTTGAGATACCCGGCTTACAAAAGGTTTCTTTTGGTTTGATTGTTTGTGTTCTGGTTTAGCATGTACGCAGACTCTAACTCCTTTTAAGGCCCCTTCCATTGGTGAGACTTTAAGCGAAGACACAGAGAGTGAACGTATACATTTGGGCTAGAAAACAAGAATGGTGCACTACGAATTCCATCCCTTTCCTCCTAATACATTATGCCATCATGCGACATTAGGGTGTATTACTCACAGACCCACAGACACACGGACTGAACACGCAGCCACACAGGCGTACATATTTGCGCTTGCACACACACACACACACACACACACACACACACACACACACACACACACACACACACACACACACACACACACACACACACACACACACACACACACACACATACACACACACAAGGGGAGAGAGAGGGAGAGAGCGAGACTGAGGGACTGGGGAGAGAGAGAGAGAGAGAGAGAGAGAGAGAGAGAGAGAGAGAGAGAGAGAGAGAGAGAGAGAGAAGACAAGACAAGACAAAATTCTTTATTTACGAGGATAATAGATAAGCACTAACGTGCTTTTTTACATCCAGTCCTCGCCCGAGTAGGGACTACAACATGCAGTGAAATCAATTAATGTAAGAAATCAAAGAAGCAAGCAAAGCGGTCATGTAATCATAGAGGAACATCAAATGAATATAGAAGATAAATGAAAACAAAACAAAAAAGAGAGAGAGAGAGAGAGAGAGAGAGAGAGAGAGAGAGAGAGAGAGAGAGAGAGATAGAGAGAGAGAGAGGAGAGAGAGAGAGAGAGAGAGGAGAGAGAGCAAAACAATGCTAACCTTTGTCATATTAAAAACAAGATTTCGAGCTGTTTGTTTTCTTTGTAGATGATAATCCGATTACATGCACAACAGCTAGTCTCCAGTTGTCATGGCAGAGAGTTGTTGTCCAATGTTTGAGGTTTTCCTTCCAAAGTTTGTTTTGTTTTGCTTTAGATAGACACATCTTAGACTAGAACCCTGATGTTCTGGATGTAATAAAGACAAAAGACAATACAACGTTTGCCTTCAGCAAAGCTTAAATCACATAAAATCGCCTTCACTGACCAGATAAATGGAAGAATACAAGATCACCCACTGTCTGCTAATGTATTGGTGTATATTCATAGGGACATCTGGGTTTGCTATTGCGTGTGTGTGCGTGCGTACGTGCATGTGTACGTGCGTGCGTGCGTGCGTACGAGCGTGGGAGATTGCGCGCGCGCGGGGTGCGCGGTGTGTGTGTGTGTGTGTGTGTGTGTGTGTGTGTGTGTGTGTGTGTGTGTGTGTGTGTTGTTGTGTGTGTGTGTGTGTGTGTGTGTGTGTGTGTGTGTGTTGTGTGTGTGTGAAACACACACACAGGAGAGAGGAGAGAGAGAGAGAGAGAGAGAGGAGAGAGAGAGAGAGAGAGAGAGAGAGAGAGAGAGAGAGAGAGAAGAGAGAGAGAGAGAGAGTTTGCGTGTTGTTGTTGTTCTTGTCACGGATGAAATGCTGTTTGAGAGAGGTATTTACGAGAGGCAGGAATCAATAATGTATAAATATTTGTGGGGTGGGAGTGATAAGAAAGGGGAGACTCTGGGAATAGAGGGGGGCAGGAGCGACGGGGAAGGAAGGAGGGGGGGGGGGGGGGGGTTTGGAACCAAGGGATAGACAAGATAGAGACGCCGTGTTTACGAAAGAGAAGAGAGGGGGAAGACACGTAAAATTGTGACACAACAGAGAAACATACGAAAGTTTTGGATGAAAAAAGAAGAAAAAAGATAGACGAGCCGACCGCAGAAGAATAAACAAAGGATACACAAGGAAAAGGTCGGGGCGTACAAAAGAAAACCTAGAAGGCGACGAAAGCAAACAACAAAAAATTGAAGAAAAAAAATCCAAGTAAAAGGGGAATGAAAGAAAGAACCATACAAAAACACGAAACAAAACAAAACAACCCCCCCCCCCCCCCAAAAAAAAAAAATGAACTAAACACTTACATAGAAATGAAACACAATGTGAAGGAGAAAGGCAGACAAAGACAGGACAAAGGCAGAAATACAAGGAGAGAAACAGACGAGAGAAGACACAAAACAAAGAAATACAGGGCTTTGAGAGACTGTGGGAGGAGGGGGGGGGGGGGGGGAGGCGGAGGGCGGCTGTAAATCAAAAGAAAAGAGTTGGTTTCAAATGGTCTGCTGTGTCTTTATTCTTTGGTTTGGCGGCGCCAGAATTATGACTTTGCCCTGTCAAAAGAAAAGAAAGAAATGAAAAATGAAAGTGGAAAATGTACTGAAATGAAAAAACAAAATGGAGAGGGAGTTGAGAAAAATACAAACAAGAAAATCAAGAAGATAAAGAAGTAAAAAGATTTTTTTTTTTTAGACGGAGCCAGATTTTGTTGTCACGGTGAGACAAAAACATGCTAATGACTCCACATCACGGTGAGACAATGACATGCTGATGACTCCACATCACATCACGGTGAGACAATGACATGCTAATGACTCCACATCACAGTGAGACAATGACATGCTAATGACTCCACATCACGGTGAGACAATGACATGCTGATGACTCCACATCACATCACGGTGAGACAATGACATGCTGATGACCCAACATCACATCACGGTGAGACAATGACATGCTAATGACTCCACATAACATCACGGTGAGACAATGACATGCTAATGACTCCACATCACGGTGAGACAATGACATGCTAATGACTCCACATCACGGTGAAACAATGACATGCTAATGACTCCACATCACGGTGAGACAATGACATGCTGATGAATCCACATCACGGTGAGACAATGGCATGATAATGACTCCACATCACATCACGATGAGACAATGACATGGTAATGACTCCACATCACGGTGAGACAATGACATGCTAATGACTCCACATCACGGTACGACGATACATTTTAATGACTCCACATCACGGAGAGACAATGACATGCTAATCACTCCACATCACGGTGAGACAATGACATACTAATGACTCCACATCACGGTGAGACAATGGCATGCTAATGACTCCACATCATATCACGTGAGACAAATACATGCTAATGACTCCACATCACGGTGAACAATGACATGCTAATGACTCACATCACGATGAGACAATGACATGCTAATGACTGCACATCACGGTGAAACAATGACATGCTAATGACTCACATCACGATGAGACAATGACATGCTAATGACTGCACATCACGGTGAGACGATGACATGCTAATGACTCACATCACGATGAGACAATGACATGCTAATGACACCACATCACGGTGAGACGATGACATGCTAATGACTCCACATCACGATGAGACGATGACATGCTAATCGCTTCACATCACAGTGAGGCAATGACATGCTAATGACTCACATCACGATGAGACAATGACATGCTATTGACTCCACATCACGGTGAGACGATGACATGCTAATCACTCCACATCACAGTGAGGCAATGACATGCTCCACATCACGGTGAGGCAATGACATGCTAATGACTCCACGTCACGGTGAGACGATGAAATCCTAATCATCCACATCACAGTGAGACGAATGACATGCTAATCACTCTTCGTCACAGTGAGACAATGACATGCTAATGACTCCACATCACAGTGAGACGATGAAATCCTAATCTTCCACATCCAGTGTGACGATGACATGCTAATGACTCCACATCACAGTGAGACGATGATATGCTAATGACTCCACATCACAGTGAGACAATGACATGCTAATGACTCCACATCACATCACGGTGAGACAATGACATGCTAATGACCACATCACGGTGTGACAATAATATGCTAATCACTTCACATCACGGTGAAACAATGACATGCTAATCACTCTACATCACGGTGAGACAATGACATGCTAATGACTCCACATCACGGTAAGACAATGACATGCTAATGACTCCACATCACGGTAAGACAATGACATGCTAATGACTCCACATCACGGTGAGACAATGACATGCTAATGAC
>CM031601.1:99825455-99827955 GCA_018398815.1 Conus ventricosus
GTCAAGGAAAAGCACTCTCACATATGACTTGGGCCTCTCCAGGTGCTTGCATACCGAGTGCAGAAGGGTGTTTATCTGTAATTCTGTTCGCTGAGTATGCGAATTGTAGAGGATCCTGGTGGCTTTGGGTCTGTGTGTGTGTGTGTGTGTGTGTGTGTGTGTGTGTGTGTGTGTGTGTGTGTGTGTGTGTGTGTGTGTGGATTGTTTTGCACCATTCGTCTTCTTGAATATACAATTGAAGGCTGTCCTCTGTATTTCTTAAATGTTCTCTATAATTCATAGCTGCAGTCAGCACAAATGCGACTGACAATGCTCGGGCTATTAAGTAGTAGAGCTGATCACTCCGACTTCTGCACACCATTTGATCTGCATTATATCCTATCTTTAAATGGCCCCATTGGCCATAGGATAAAAGATTTCCGGCTACATTTAATATTCTTTGCAGAATGATTTTAGCTTTTCTGCAGCTTAAGTCCCTGCAGCGATGTCTTTTCGTTTTTACTTTTCTAACCTTCACTGGCTGCTTTTGGGTGTAGCTGGATTGTGTTTCTTTTTAACCGTTGATTGTGAACTCTACATAATTATTTTGCTAAGGGACCAATGACACTATCAGCCGTATTTCACGCTAGAGTCTAAACTAGCGGACGAAAGACCCATGAGCAGGTAATATAAATTGTGTTGTGGTCAGTACAGATTACAATGGTCCCATATGCTGCTAATGATGGATTCAGGTTTACAATCTAATGCCTTAATTTTCCGATCCACCCCCCTTTTTTCCCTTTCTTTCTTTATCTTTCATTATAATGTAATGATAGAGTTCTTAACCTGCACTTAATTTCCCCCACTACTAATTTGTTCAACATGTTATTTGCTGGTCAATCAGTGGGAGATTGCATCTGTCAGGAGATCCAAGTGAAGTCTGTTCTGCACAATTGGTAGTAGCTGTCAGCGCTTATGTAACTAACAATGCTTGGGATGTGGAGCAGTAGATCTGACGAATCTGACTGTTGACACTTTTGACCTCCCTTGTAGCCTAAATGCATCCCCAAGCAGAGGCTTGAAGATGCTCCCCTATAATACCTGTGCAGGATTATCTTAGTTTTTCAGCAATTTATTTTATAACAGTACTTTTTTCTCGTTCTACTTTTTTTCTTCTAAATTCCACTGGCTGCTTTAGGGTGCAGCTGGACTTTGGTTAACCGTTGGTGGGGAGAATACACACGATTATAGACTGTGGGTTTTACTATGGCAGTACTAACACAGTCAGCTGTCCCTCACTCATGAGTCCGAATCAGCGGACAAAAGACCTTTGGGCAACAGATGTTAATATTTCTGTTTTCAGGATGGATTATGGTGGTCACTACAACTCTCTCTCTCTCTCTCTCTCTCTCTCTCTCTCTCTCTCTCTCTCTCTCTCTCTCTCTCTCTCTCTGTCACTCATACATTCAGTGGTTGGTCTTGCGGAAGAATTAAATAACCGCACACCTCCCTTTCTCTTTCAACCAACAACAGAGATCGATGATGTAGAATGACTAATAATTTAGTGAGTCTAAACGTGATGATGATTTGGTGAGTATGTATGATGATGGGTTAGGTGAGGTGAATGATGTGATGGTGAAGTGTATGGTTTGTGAGATGTCCTTAACGTACAATCTACAATTACATAAACATTATCAATAACTAAAAAAAATCAAACACAGTTTTGGCAATGTCATGTCATCCTATGAGTTTTGTTGAACTCTGCGCACCAGTTCATTGTTCTGTTCTTGTGGGATTGGTTGCTGGAGACCTTCCTGGATGGACGACGTATTCTTGGGTGATGAAAATAAAATGTTACTTAGCTCGTGAAGCGAAGCATGATTGACGATGTTGAATGTGGATCTTGATGGATCTTGTGGATCTTGATCCTGTTGTCTTGCTGGTGAACTTGCAGTGACTTCTCCGTCTCGTCTCACGGAATGCGTCTTGATGGACCCAGACGTTGATGACGGAAATAGAAAAGGATGCAAGGCGACACACAGCCGACACTTGGTGATCTATTCATATACTATTTTTCATTCTGCGTCCTGCTCCGCCTGTATGTAACATAGTCATCTTTCACACTCTCTTCTGCACTCATTCATCTTAAAAATGAATACATCTTTGTAAAAAAAAAATTCTTCATCATTGAACATTTTGTTCCATAGCTCGTTACCATTACATTTCATTCATAGAAATAGACGCGAACTCGGAATAGGCTTGAGTCGTACATTATGTCATTGATAGACGCGGTGCAACGATACAGCTCACACAAACGGATCTTATTATGTGATCGATTAGTTAAAACCAGAATAATAACATGATTGAAATATTGTGGGAAATAAATGAGTGTGTCTACCTCAACGCAACCCTTGTTTGCCAAACACTGGCGACGATCCAATGACGGTCGTTGGGTCAACGATCTAATGCCCCGTCGCTGGCTCCTAGGATCTCCCCCCCCCCCCCCCCCCCCTTGTGTGTT
>CM031601.1:99840455-99852955 GCA_018398815.1 Conus ventricosus
ATAACGCCCTAGTGGGTAAAGAAGCGATGGGCAGATTTAAGATTAGAAGAAGGTTGATTTGAGGTTTCAAAGACTACTAACAGGTGGAAATGGAAGCAAGTGAATAAAAGTCGCAAACATGTTTGGATTTTTCCTACTTTGATGTCGTTTTGGGTTTGTTTGTTTGTTTGTATGCTTGTTTGTTGTGTTTAGTTACTTGTATTTTTGTGTCATTTACATTTAAACCTTTTACGATCAAAACTCGGTTTGTTAATTGTTATTTTCAGTTTTAATTAATTGGGCGTTTCTTGTTGTTAAACGGTGAAAAGTGTTTTAAAACTGAAAGGGTTGCAAGATGCAATTAAAAGTAAGTAAATAAATGAATAAATAGATACACGTGTAAATGGAAAAAAAAATTGATAATAAGAATAAATAAATAAATAAATAAATAAATAATTGCAGGAATAAATGAATGAATAAATGAATAAATAAAGAAATAAATGAATGAATTATAAAACCGAAAGATTTCAATGGGGATAGCGGAAAGCGTTGGAGGCAGTCTCTTGATGGTCGTCACGATTCGATTTATTGCAAACGATGTTCGTGACCGCCCGAATAAAGCTACCTGGGCCCTGCCCCGGAACGGTCGCTTATTGATCGGAGGAAGAGGCAATTTGAAGCCTGATATTTCGGGCACCACGGCATCGGCAAAGGTTAATCTCATATCAGTTTCAGCCACTAAGAGTGTGTGTGTGTGTGTGTGTGTGTGTGTGTGTGTGTGTGTGTTGTGTGTGTGTGTGTGCGTGCGTGCGTGCGTGCGTGTGTGTGTGTGTGTGTGTGTGTGTGTTTGATATATTGCTCTGGGCTTTTCCCTCATGTGAATTGTAGATTGTCCTCTGCCGTTTTGGTCTTCGCCAGGGCGGTTGATGCCAACTAGACGTTAAGTCTTTCATACGCAATAGTATATCAGTGGGCCTGTGAGTGCCACCTCAACAATGTCCATGTATGTATTTCCATTTGTGTGAATGAATCTTTGTCATCCACCCACCCTTTGTTTGTTTGTTTGTTTTTAATGCGTTGTGCAGGGCGGTTTCTGAAGAAATTAACTGACATTGGAGGTGATGCCTATCTTAATCTATTCCTCAGACTGTGAAGTTACATATGTATGTGCCCCCCCCCCCCCCCCACACACACACACCACACACACACACACATGCACACCCACACGCACTTGTCACGGTGTGACGGTTTTTCTGTGTGTTTTTTTTTGGCCAACTGTCTCTGCTCGGAAAATCCAGAGTGGGAAAGTGTGTGCAAGGCTTAATGTTCTCGTTTCATAGTTGTTTTTTTTTTGTTTTTTTTTAAATTATCGTTCAGTTCAAACCAGGTTTGTCTCATCTCACAGGTGCAGCACGTGTTTCCCGTGTTTTCCGTTACCTGTCGAGTCTGTAGTGAGTAAAGTGATCTTCCCCTTATTGTGAATAGGAGAGAGGAGCAGACGACTTTGAGCAGTGTTTCGGGACAGACGTATGTAGGTAGTTTGCTGTATATGATGGGACCGCGTTCCCTCTCGAGTTCATAGAAAAGTTAAGTTTATTCTTTGGGATAAACTGGGGGGGGGGGGGGGGGGGGGGGGGTGTTGTAGCGGGACCTCGTTCCTGTGAAACTCAAGTTACATGATAATCTTTGCCGTTGGGCTCCATTGATGTGAAGAAAAAAAACGATTTTGAAAAAAATAACCGAGAGGGAAATAATTACGACCAATATTTCTGCTCCAAGAGGTCATTGGAAGACCTGGGACTTATGTCTTTTTGTCTTTGTCTTGTCAAACAAGAGACGGAAGGACTTCTTCGTGAGGCTTCATTTGCCTATGTGTTCGACTGAATGTTTCATATCACTTGTGTTTTTAGTGAGTAAACCTGGAATTTAATTAAATTAATAGCACTAAAATAACCATTTTTTTGTTGCCACATTAGGATAGATTCCTTATTCAGTTTGTGTTCGAAATTATAGATCTGTTTTCCTTCGTACATAGGATGTAGACAAAGGAGTGGGCTCGTCCGTGTTGGCACTCCGAATAAGTAGTGTTGTGTGGAAGGTTTGTTTTATTCCAAATTCATTATTTACCAATTGTTCTCACTTTCCAGTATATTTTGTTTGAAATTGCATGTTAAATCATTCGATTTTTGTTGTAGATAATTTACACTAGTATAAAAGAATACTGTGTAAAATGTTGTTTTTTTCTTCCCACAAAGGGCGAAAGTCAGTTTCAGAAGAAATACTGTTTAATGATAAAGGATAAAATTATGGATATGTTTTGAGAAAGAATTGGTTCTCCAAGCAGGAGGGTCATATTCTGTTGTAAAATACTTATGTTTTCTTTTGAATTGTTAAACTTCAAAATGAAGGCTGTTTCATGTGAGCCAGTTTGGTAAAAAGACTTCATTTCCTATAAGGGAAAATGGCAGCCTCCTGTATTACGTGAGCGAGTGCTTTCATTAATATTCAACTCTTGGAAGAGCATAGAGATCTGTGAGGGATTGTTTCGTGTTGCTTTGACTTTTGCTGAATGTATTCTGAAATGATTAATAATTCCCTTGTTAAATAATTGCCAAGCACATTCTGTTAGATGCTGCCTCCACCATTCGCAAGGCTTGGGGAATAGATGAAATTTGGTTGATTGCTCATTGATGTCTGATAGAGCTCAATTGTTACTAGGATAATGTGGGGTGCTTTGATCCCCGAATGATTTCATTTCATATAATATATTTTCGTATTACTCTCCCATGTTTACTTTAAAATGTGAGAGTGACATTATTTTTTTTTGTCCTTGTGGTGGAAATATATATGTGAATGGGAAGTGGGAAGCTGATTGCCCTTGTGGTGGAAATATATATATGAATGGGAAGTGGGAAGCTGATTGCCCTTGTGGTGGAAATATATATGTGTGAATGGGAAGTAGGAAGCTGATTGCCAACATGGGTAAAGACATGGAATACTCCTCTTTTATGTGTGTTAAAAATGTTTAAAGAGAATGAAGACTGAGGAAATAAATGTCAAAAGAGTTAACAGAGATAAGCTGATAAACTATTAATATTTTAGGAAAAGCAACAATAATTCAAAGGAAAAAAATGTATGGATGGGTACATAGCCATTTTTTATTTCATATAGTATGAACGCTCAGTATTAAGAAAAATATTTAAATTAAGGCCTGATCTCTGTTTTGTCTGTGCATTGTCTACAGCTCACATTTTAGGCAAAATATTTATGAGGTGAAAGTTGTGTGTTATACAGGACTGACCTGATCTTACCTTACCTGACCTGACCCGTACTTCCCGGTCTGACCTGCTGTGGATCCCCTTGTCGCCGCTGACTGCATCACCTGTGGCCGTGTCTGGGAAGGCACTTGCCTGAGGAGGGGGCTGGAGTGCGTGGGCTGGCCCGGATGTCCTTCCCGCCTCATCATCTGCTCGCCCTTGCTCTTGACTGCGATCAACGGTGTGGACCTGAGCAACTCCACGCTCTGCCTTCATCGATCATGGGATTGACTGTTCCTACCTCTTCGTAACCCCGTGTCCGGTGCAGTGAGTAATGTGGGTGATGTGTCAGACAATAACAGAGTCAGGTCCTTGTAGTTCATGAAACTAAAGTTGTTGTTTGTTTGCTTTTTCCCCTCTTCTGAGCGTTCAGGGTTGGTTTGTTTTTTGTTCTCGGTATGTGTTCCCCTTTTGGGGAGACATGGGTAAGCGCGACGAATTAATACTGTCGTAGAAAAGAGATTGTTGTTAGAGATTCGGGTTTTTTTTTATCATTATTTAAGGCAGAAAGGAGTATTGTGGATTTTTTTTTTAATTTTATGTTCATGAATATGTGACTTGTTTGGTTTCATTGATTGAAAGATGTAGAGATTTCTCCTTTTGTATCGGAGAGTGTTCATTTTTGCCTCCCAAGTTGGGGAAAGAGGTACAGATTTCTGCTTTTGTATAGGAGAGTGTTAATTGTTTTGCCTTCCAAACTAGGGTTTGGAAGAGTGATGGCCCTTTGACAACTGAACATAAAGTTGGTCTGTTTTCTCTTCGGCAGATTGTATTACTTACTGTGCCTGAGTGACACCCAGTTTTTATTAGCCTTGGTTATTTAATTCTTTGGAGGGATATTTCTTCTCTCCCTTTATTTGTTTTCCCCTGGTCAATTTTTGGGGAATTTATTGTTCGAATTGGGACTGAGGTTGTTTTGTTTTGTTTTTTAAAGGAAAGAAACATTTTCTTTTCAAAAAAGGAAAGAAACGAACCTACCTGAAAAATAGTTTTTTGTGTGTTCGTAATGTACATTGTTAATTGTAAATAAAACCATACTTGTAATATCGTCTCCTTTTGTATTTTGTTACGGTCGATCTGAGTGTGCGTCATCATCAGCCCAGCTTTTCCCTTGAACTATAAATCACGTGACTTCAGCCGCATGACACACACATATACTTGCACTCAGAAGCAAACACCCACCCACACACACACACACACACACACACACACACGCTCGCAAGCATTCAATTGCATCTCTAGCATTAGAATGATAGATAACCACGCTAGCTAAAAAATCATATTTACTATATAATGGAGTTATCACTCGTGTACCTAATATTCTATCATAATCCTTTAGCCATATGCATTTCTCTGACGTTTCCATCATCAGCAGTAAATGATATCTGAAAAACCCAATACGATTTACTGTCTTCTGATCATATCCCCCAGCGAGTCTCTGTGAATGAGAGAAAATGGGGACAGAAGATCAAAAAAATCATATAATACCGTGTGTGTGTGTGTATGCGTGGGTGCGCGCACGCGTGTGTGTGTGTTTGTGTGTGTGTGTGTGTCTATCTATGTATCTATCTACCTACCTATCGGAATATTTGTTGAAAATACTTCAATGCATAGACGCAAGGCACTGAAAGTGGAATTTAGTTTTCTGGTACATGCGTCATCGGTCCATAAGTAGAAGGAGGCTCACAGAGTACAGGGAGGCTCACACATCGGAATTTTTTAAGAACTTATAAACTTGTGCCCACCATTTCCTTGTGATAAGAAATGCAGCACCTGAGGCTCATGTAGAAACTATATGTAAATCTACATCAAACCTTGATTTTTTTTTTCCAAACAGAGGAAGATCAGTTACATCATAGATCACATCGGCAACATACACTTCGGAAATTATGAAAGGGTCTGGAATTACTCTTGAAAAGGATCTATATTTATCAGACCATCTTTCTATCCAGCACCACTGTGGGAACTCCACAGAGCCTTTTTTGATTGGACCTACTGGTGTAAAGTGGAAATAGAAACAGCTTAGAATGTCATGTTAAATTTGCATTGAAGAAAAAACATCCAAACCAATTTGTTTCAACTTTCAGTGCGAAAGCTATGGCTGAACTTAAGCAGTGTCAATGGCTTTGCAACATCCTATTAGCTTTCCATAGACTTAGATTCACGTTTGTGTCGATCCCAACTCGGCGCAGCAAGCTTTGCAATCATTAAAAATTCAGACGAGATCAGACATGAAAATCGAAATAAGTCATTCAATCCATACACAAATTTTGAGAGGTACTTACATCAGGTTTTGTTGGATATTATTTTATTGTTCATTTTATCACGACAATAAAGTAGACAGATGAGCTAAACATGGGGCAAAGAGCTGTGTAGACCAGTTTGTTTGTTTTTGATATCCTTGCAAGAACATCATACATAAGTAGAATCGTTTGCTTAGAACAGTTACAAAGCCTCCCAAAGAACGTTTAAGATGATCTATAAATGTTGACTTTAACATGCTGGAAAGCAACTTTCTCGTTAGAGAAAAACTACCCCCCCCCCCCCCCCCCCCCCCGACTCGGATGAGAAACTGGTGCTTTTAAAGTTGAGTACACTGACATGATTGTTGCTTTTTAAAGTTAAGTACACTAACATAATTATTGTTTTATTTACGAACAGATTATAGTGTCTGATCACATCATTTAACGTTATGCAATGTAAAGCTCTGTTAGCTCGCACATTGCGAAGCATTTTATCGACGCGAACACACGTACCCTTAGTAATTACATACATTACTTGCTTGTTCACAGTTTTTTTCTCTACGTTCATTTAGCGTTTGGTGTTGCTTACTTTGCTATCAGTTCTAGTTGTCTGAAGATGGCTTTCACTATCTTTCAAGACACAGATGCATGAGATAAGCACACTTACATTGACGTGTGAGTGTGCGACCACACCATACTCCTATTACATTATTAATTTGAACCCCTCCTTCACCACACTTCCCCCCCCCCCCCCCACCCCCCCCCCCCCCCCCCCCCCCCCTCCCCACTTTGCTTCTTTCCTTGCTTAAATTTTCGCACCATCCACCCGCCTTTTTTCCCTTGGGTTTTGTTGGTGTTGTTGCTCTGTTGTTGTTGTCATTTATCTGGTTGCTGTTTTCGTGTTTGTTTGTTGTCGATTTTGTTAATGTCTCGCATGTGATTTTGGAAAAGTTGTTAACAACAAAAGGAGTGCAGCAACGCAGCAGCAACTGTAACAACAAAAAGAAGAACAACGACAGCAATTGACAACAACATAAAGAGCCGCAACAAATAGGCAACACAACCATCACTATCAAATACACACCACACACACCACACCCACACACACACAACACGTACACGCGGGCGCAACACACACACACACACACACAACGCACGCACACGCACGCACGCTCCAACCCACAAACCACACGCACGCAAAGCAACCAAACACACGCACCAGCTGCGCGCACGCACGCAACAACCCACACGCGCCAGCGCACGCACGCACGCGCATACACCACTTACACGCACTCATTTACGCAAGAGAAAAGTTTGCTTAGCTTAGATGAATAGAATTATCAAGAGAGAGTGACAGGACATACAGAGACAGAGAGATCCTACGGGGAAAAGACGACAAAAAAAAGACCAACGAACAAACAAACAAAAAAGACCCTTTATCAATGAAACAATTTTAACGTATATCGTTTAGAACAGATCGTGAAAAAATAGAGGTTGTGAAAGGAGGACGAAAGTGTGGTGAGTGTGAGGGTGGTACGATACACACATGGAGAGCGGGGCGGAAGGGGGGTGCGTGATAGGGGTAGGGGTGTTTCCATTTTTTACATGGGTCAGTGGGGCATGGCTGCGCGGTGTTAATTCATCTTCATCGGGGGTTCTTGAACAGCGATCAGAGCAGAAGAGAAGACTCAGGGGAGCGAACCGAGCGTCCAAAAACAGGGACCCTTTTTTCACCCATCCCCAGGGGGCTCTCAACGAAAAATGGGATTTGATTCACGTTACAAAGACAAGCAAAAACAGAAAACAGACAAAAAAAAGCCAATGAAACATATGATACAAAGGCAATAAACAAACTTGAACAAAGAAAAAGCGTTTAATTTACATGTTGGATAGGGCAAGGCGGGGGGGTGGGGGGGGGGGGGCGCGGGGGGGGGAGCGGGGTAAAGGGTTATCAGAATACACGGGAGTGTTAATGAATGGAAGCCTCGGTCGGTGTGGGGGAAGGAGGTGGGGGGGAGAAAGGGATGGATTTTGGATGATGATGATGGTGGTGGTGATGGATGATGATGGTGATGATGTGTGAGAAGATGATTTGATGACGATGATGATGGTTGTTGATGATGATGATGATTATATTGATGACGATGATGATGATGATGATATTGATGATGTGATGAGGTGATGATACGGACGATGGTGGTGGTGATAGATAATGATGATGATGTGATTGTTGATTGTCGTTGGTTGATGGTGATGATGATGACGATGATGATGATGACGATGATGATGCTGATGAAGATGATGATGATCATGATCATGATCATGAACTTGATGATGACAGTGCTTGGAAGATCATTTGGATGTATTGAGGTGAGTTAATTCGTTGATTGTTTATCGCTGGGCGACAAGACTGGGACTTATTAGGCTCTGCGTCGGAATGAAAAAAATCACAATTATGAAACGATCAACAAACTACAAACAACAACAACAGCAACAAAAGATAGTTTAACATAGGACACAGTAGTATGACATGTGTGGGAAGTGACTAGTCTGCGTTGCTCTGGTGATATGGTAGCGAAACTATCGTATACAAATGGGTATTATGTGCGTTTGTACGTATGTTGTGTATTGCGTGTGTATGCATGCACGCATGTGTGTATTTATGTATGTATATGGATGTATGTATGTCTATATGTAGTTTTGTATGTATGCAGCATCTATATTTGTTTTGTATGTTTGTGTGTGTATGTATTTATGCTCGTATGCATGTGTGTGTGTACGTATGTAGTTTGCATGTATGTTATGTACGTATGTGTGCAGGTAATGCAGAATGTTGTGTGTGATGTGAGTGTGTGTGTGTTTGTGTGTGTGTGTGTTGTGTGGTTGAATGTTTATGTTTGTTATTCATTTAGTTTAACGTCTATTCATACTTTAAGTGTTATTTGACGGTGGGTGGGGGGGGATGGTGGGTGCGTGGTTCGTTCGGTGTGTGTGGGGTGCGCGGCTCGCGCGTGCTGTTTTGTGCTTATTGTGCATGTGTGTGTGTGTGTGTGGCGTGCATATTTATGTGTGTGGTGTGCGCCTGTGTGTGAGAGAGAGGAGAGAGTGAGAGAGAGAGAGAGAGAGAGGACTGTGCTAGGGGCATGAGAGGGGGAGGTTGGGCATGGGTGGTGAGATATGTAGATATTGTTACTTATCCTGGTTGTTTATCTAGCTTTGGTGTATGTTAATCGGGGGAAATTAAAGTACATCATACGAAACTAGTTTTGTAGGATTGGAGCATATGCGGGGGATGGTGTGTGTGTGTGTGTGAAGTAAGTTACCATTAATCAATACAGACAATTCATGCCGTAAAACGTTCAGAGAATGATCATGAAAGTTAGCATGAGGGGAGTTGTAAGTAAAAAAGAGGACGAAAGTGGGGTGGAGTGGGAGGCGTGGTAAGAATCACAATGGGAGCGGGTAGGAAGATGGTGGTGATAGGGTTAGGGCGTGTTCCCATACATGGTCAGAGGGCACAGGCTGCGTGGTGTGTAATGCTTCTTCATCGGCGGGTTCTGAACAGCGATCAGAGCCGAGAGAAGACTCAGGGAGCGATACTGAGGCGTCTGACAGAGGACCTTCTTTAGTTCTTATCCTACGGGGGCCCTCAACGAAAATGGCGATCTGATCACGTTTAAAAAACAAAACAAAAAATAAAAGGGGGGGGGGGGGGGGGGGGGGATGAACTATCAAATCCAGCAAAAGAAACAAAGAAACAAGGCAAGGAAACGACAGACTCGAAGAAATGGTTGGCGAAAGGGTAAATGAACGGAGGAAACTCGGTACGGGTGTGCGGGAATGGGTGGGGGAGAGAAAGGCGAAGTTTTGGTGTTGATGATGATGATGATGATGATGATGGAAGAGGTATGGGAAGAAATGGAGTGAGTGGTGCATCATTTTAAATCATTGTTGTTATAGCCCAGCCAACAGACAAGAAGCCTGATCAGGACTCTGCGTCGTTTTTCGGATTAAGAGAAAAACCATTCACGATGACGAACAATCAATCATAACACAACAAAATATGTTTTCTATGGAAGCAGTGGTGCGAGTGTGTGACAGTGGAACAATTCCAGTCTGCATGAGGTCTGAGTGCACAGGTTTATGTACTTACATATCTTGTATGTCGTTGTTTTTTACACGTGTATCCATATATGTATACGTATGTATGTAATGTATGCGTTTCTGCATCTCTTCTCTCTCTATTCTCTCTCTCTCTCTCTCCTCTCTTATCTCCTCTCTCTCTCTCACTTCTCCCTCTCTCTCCCTTCTCTCTCTATCCCCCTCTCTTGCACCCAAACACAAAGACACCTCAACACACACACACACACACCACCCACACACACACACTCTTATTATTTTTATATTTATATATTTATATATATATATATATATATATATATATTTATATTGTTAAAATAGGTTTTTTAAAAAATAGATCTACAAATTCTATTTTGTTTTGTAGATTCTAATTTTTTTGTAGATTCTAATTTAAAAAAAACCGATTTTTAAAAATTGTGCTCCCCATGGGGTCGAGGCACTATCAAATATCATTTTGGGTTTGATTTTTTTATATATATTTTATATTTATATATTAATATACTATATATAGAGTTATATATTGAATTTATAAACAAAGCTTGTCTTATGTATTATATGGAAGAAATAGGGGGAGATTAGCATACATTTCTGCTTAGTGGTAGATAATTCTGCCTAACTTGCAGTATGTGCTCGAGTGCTCGGTACTAATCCTTGGGAATTTATTAGTTTGTCCTGTTTATTTTATATTTATATAAATATATTTAAATATTTAGAGCGAGTGGAGATGAGAGAGAAGAGATGAGAGAGAGAGAGAGAGAGATCAATGTGGTTAAAATACACCAAAACGATTTCAAAGCGGCTCAAACAACTTGGGGATGCGAACATTTTGTTAAAAATAAGGTTTTAAAAGAAAGCTCTACAATTTTGTTGAGAGCCGTTGCGCTGTCACAGGAGCTTTTGGTTTGCCCCTCACATGTGTTAGTAGACTTTTACCTTCTAATAGATGAGGAATACTTCTTCACCAAAAGCCCTGATGGAAGTTCCTTTGCCAGTAACCACACGACATAACAGGGTCAGAAAGGAAACATTTCTCACACCAAGAAAAACATTACTTCACAGCAAAAATGAACCTGGGTTCAGGAAAACCAACAGACCTCACATTCGACGTAACCAAAAAATAAAATTGGGATCATATGATGTGCAGAGGGACATGTGAAATGAGTCGGATTATTTCATTTGCTGTCCAAACATCAGAAAAAACTCGAAAAAAAGTCGGTCGGATATTTCAGTGAACCCGAATCGGCCGAGCTGGCACTAACCAACAATAACAAAGATACCTGCCCATCCATCACTGAAATCACAAGAAGAGAGAACTATGCAAAATCTTCCTAAAACCACAACTTAAAGAATTTCCATTGAATACCAAACAAAAGGTAGTGAACTACTTAGACATAACTCTGGATCTCAACAATCTCTTATATAAACAATACAAGGAAACCCAAACGATACCCTCTTTTTGTACACACAAAAGTAACAATCCACCAGCTGTATTAAAGACATTCCCATGGAATAAACAAGAGATGTTCATACCTGTCATTGCAGCGAGAGATGTTTCAACAATGCAGAAGATTAGAATACCAGGGAGGCAGCTACAAAAAAGTGGTAACAATTACAAATTACAATACAACCCAGACAACAACACAAATAAAGCAAGAAAAATAGGAAAAGAAAATCATATAGGTATAACCCCCCATAATAAGAGGACACTCAAAACAAATACATAGGGAAAGATTCTTCAAAATTCCTAACAACTTCATTTCCAAAGGAACACAAAAACTGTCCAAAATATTTAATAAATCACTGTCAAAATATCATACTCATGTATGCCCACCTCATAATAACCTAATTGACGCATCCAACAAAATGATAATCAACACTAGCAAAGATGGGTTGAAAGAAAGGAAATATTGTTAATTGCACCAGAAAAGTGCATCTAGTTGCCACTAGACAATAAATGTCTTCAAAGCAACATTGTATACCAGGCTACTGTGACTTCAGAAAATGAAAAGAATACATAAATAGGGATCACTGAATACCACTTCATACCAGATATGCAAACCAAAAACAGTCATTAATAAAGAAAAATATTAAAAACCAACAGAACTGAGCAAAGATATCTGGAACTTAATGGACGCAAAAACAAGCTACTATATTTTCTGGAAAATCATAAAAAGAGCATCATCATTACAGCAATGTTTCAAAAAGGTGCAACGATGTTTAACTGAAAAATGGTTAATATATCAAACCCACACTTAGCAACTTTAAACACTAAAACTGAAATAGTAACAACTGCAGGCATAAATGGAAATCGTGGTTTGTGATCACATCCAAAACAAAAAGAATGAAAGCCCCAAAAAACAGTGCAGGGCAAACCCGCACGTGCAAACAACCGCAAACGGGAGCCCACACGCTATAATAACATCGGCGGTGGTGGGGAAAACAATAAGCCATCTGATACAGCGCAAGCGCTCGAACAAATTTGTAGAGATTTCTTTTAATACCGTATTTTTACAATATATATTATTTTATTTTCTTTTTCGCTAAAATTTCAAATCTTTGCAATGTTTCATTATATAATGTACGGAAGGTTTTGTTAGCCTGCACTTGTTTTCCCCCACTACTAATTGTTCAGCATTCTTTATATATATATATATATATATAAGATAAGAATTTTATTTATATATATTTTTTTATATATATATATATATATTATATTTTTATTTATCTGATTCACACGTGTCATCAGCAATGCTGCCTCCAAACAATAAAATGCTACCCCTTCGGACAGTTTTGGTTGGGGTACTTGTCGTGTATGTTCGAA
>CM031601.1:99872955-99875455 GCA_018398815.1 Conus ventricosus
AGTAGGGTTGTGAACAGCGCCAAGGTCACAGGGAGGAGGGGAGGGAGGAGGGAAAGGAAGGGATTGGTGGTGCTGGGGGGTAAAGGATGTTGGGATATGATGATGGGAGAGTGGGCCTGTATTCAGTTCATGCTGTTCTCAGTGCCGCCGATCACACACATCAGATCTCAACTATTGAATGACAAGGAAGACGAAACAAAACTTAATAAAACCCTGATGGGGAAGCTGTTTCATGAGTCTGGGTGTTCTTCTGCATTTGCGAGCGTGCGTGTGTGTGTGCATGCGCACGTGCGCGAGCACATGTGTGTGTGTTTGTGTGTGTGTGTGTGTGTGTGTGTGTGTGTGTGTGTGTGTGTGTGTGTGTGTGTGTGCGTGGGTGCGTGCGTGCGTGCGTGCGTGCGTGCATGTGTGCGTGCGTGCGTGCGTGCGTGCGTGCGTGCGTGCGTGCGTGTGTGTGTGTGTGTGTGTGTGTGTGTGTGTGTGTGTGTGTGTGTTTCTGTGGTGTGTCTGAGAGAGAGAGAGAGAGAGAGAGAGAGAGAGAGAGAGAGAGAGAGAGAGAGAGAGAGTGATCATAATTTACCCTTTGAAAGTTCAGAGACACACAACTAAACAGGTCGTACCCAATACTATTCAAAATACCATGCTCTTTCTAGCACGTGTTATATTTTGTCATTGGGATGTTGGTCACTCTCCTAGCAAAGTGTTTCTGGACAGCGACTTTGTGAACAGAAATGCCAGGCAGAATAACGTAGCAGAGCTCAGTAGGTCAGACACCAAACATAACACAGTGGGTCAGAGTAACAAGTAAAATGTCTGTATTCTTCCCATGTTACGCAAATCATTACATCCAACAACTTGCTATGCAAAAGAAACATTCCTATTGATTTATTGCTTCTTGGGTTTCAAGAGTCGCGGTCCTTTTTTTTTTGTTGGTCTCTCTACAACAATTGGAACATTTGTGGTTGACCAAAAAAAAGAAAGCAAAAACGAAAACAAAGAGAAAAGAAAACAAAATCAAATACAACCCAAAACACACAATAAAGGAGAATAACAATGAAACGTTGTCTTAAACTTTAACCTTTTGAATGTTACTTGGTATGCTGTGATTTGGGAGAAATCGTCGTGTGGCCACCGTGTGTTTGGCATTCAATGAGGCGGAAAAAAAAACCCAGGCAAAACATTCGAAAACAAAGCAAAAACAAAATGAAAAAATGCCAACAATAGAAGACCTTGGGACAAACAATCAGATAAAGCGTCTGTGTGTGAAGGGGGGGGGGATCTGTGTGTGTTGTGTGTGTGTGTGTGTGTGTGTGTGTGTGTGTGTGTGTGTGTGTGTGTGTGTGTGTGTGTGTGTGTGTGTGTGTGTGTGTGTGTGTGTGTTTGCATGTGAGTTCATTAATGTCAATGGCAGACAGGTGAGTGAGGATGTTTCAACTAAAATTATTGACTCAATTTTCATTCCATTGTTAACAATGCAGATTAAAAACGCAGATTTCAAATAGCTATCATATGTGGAAGCATCAGAAGAGAAAGCCTGCGAGTGACTGATGGAAACAATGAGCGACAAGGCAACAGAGAGAGACAGAGACAGAGATCAAGACAGAGATAGAGAGACACAGAGCGACAGACACATAGAGAGACCAAGACAGACTTAGAAAGACTGAGAGAGAGAGAGAGAGAGAGAGAGAGAGAGAGAGAGAGAGAGAGAGAGAGAGAGAGAGAGAGAGAGAGAGAGAGAGAGAGAGAGAGAGAGAGAGAACAAATCCGACCAAAAAAATGAACAACGTGAACATGAAATGAAGAGGGGGAGGGGGAGGGGGTGGGAGGGGGAGAAACTCAACTCAGGATGGCAGGTGGTGGTGGTGGTGGAGATGGATCAGGGGCACCAGCAGGGCGTAAGGGAGACGAGGGGTTGTAGGGGGTCGGAGGGTAGGGGTGTCCTGGTACACGGTCAGGGGGGCTCTGATTACGCGTCTGGAACAGAGGGCTGACTTTCACTTTTCACTGTGGGAGGTTTCCAATGGAAAGGCGAAATGATCACGCTGACAAAAAGCAGAGAAATGAAAAGTGTAGGATGATGTGCTTCGATTCATGGGGGTTTGGGGATCGGAGAGTATGCGGGGATACAAAGGAGTGGGGGTTGTGAAGAGCGCCAAGGTCACAGGGAGGAGGGGGGGGGGGGAAGGAGGGAAAGGAAGGGATTGGTGGTGCTGGGGGGTATGATGATGGAGGAGTGGGCCTGTATTCAGTTCATGCTGTTCTCAGTCCTGCTGATCACACATAATTATCAGATCTCAACTACTGAAT
Organism: Conus ventricosus; assembly: GCA_018398815.1. Lineage (NCBI taxonomy): Eukaryota > Metazoa > Mollusca > Gastropoda > Neogastropoda > Conidae > Conus > Conus ventricosus. The sequence continues at coordinate 99,875,263 of CM031601.1, forward strand.
GAAAAGGAAGACGAAACAAAACTTAATAAAACTCTGATGGGGAAGCTGTTTCATGAGTCTGCGTGTTCAGTTCCATGTTTGAGAGTGCCTGTGTGTGCATGCGCACGTGCGCGAGCGCTCGTGTATGTGTGTGTGTGTGTGTGTGTATTCGTGCATGCGTTTATGCGTTTGTGCGTGTGTGTGTGTGTGTGTG
>CM031601.1:99882955-99885455 GCA_018398815.1 Conus ventricosus
ATATTAAACAAGTTAACAAAAAGGAAATGCGCTGCTATATAGATCACTTGTGTAATTTTGTCTGCCTTCTAAGTTTGGACTTTGAGATTTATTGGTCAAAACTGCCTTTGAAAAATCTTCTTTTGCCATTGAGAGTAAACGGGAGTCGGTACAAAGGTTGACTCCTTTCATGTGAGCAGTTGATAGATAGATAGATAGATAGATAGATAGATAGATAGATAGATAGATAGATAGATAGATAGATAGATAGATAGATAGATAGATAGATAGATAGACAGACAGATACTTACATACATACATACATACATACATACATACATACATACATACATACATACATGCATACATACATACATACATACATACATACATACATACATACGACCACAAAGATAGATAGATAGATCAATAGATAGATAGACAGAGAAACAAATAGCTAGCTAGCCAGATAGGTAGATGCGTGGATAGATATATATACATAGATATATACACATATGCATATATAGATGCAATGTGAGTCCCCACGAATGGCTAGCAGCTGGGAGATTGTAGATGTTTACTTCCAACAGAATCGTTGGCGTTTTTTGTTGGTTTCTTCGCTTGCTTTTTCTTTCTTTCTGCTTTGTTTGATTGTTTGAACAACGCTTGTTTTTTGTTTGTTTGTTTGTTTGTTTGTTCGCCTGCTTTTTCTTTCTTTCTGTTTTCTTTGACTGTTTGTTTCAACGCTTGTTTTTTGTTTGTTTCTTTCTTCGCTTGCTTTTTCTTTCTTTCTGTTTTGTTTGATTGTTTGTTGTTCTTGCTCACCTGCTTATTCTTTCTTTATATTTTCTTTGACTTTTGTTTTCTTTGTTTCTCTTTTTCATTGTTTGTTTTGCTTTGTTTTGTTTCACCAGCTACACCCTAGCCACATCTCGTGTTTTGTATGTTGTAGCTCCTTTTCATGTTTGTTCTTACTTTTCACTTCAATTAGTCCCACGCCGTTCATTTCGTTTCTTTTTTTACTCCATCCCGACTCCTTCCCTCTGTCACACACACACACACACACACACACACACACACACACACACCCCACACACACACACACACACACACACACACGCACACACACACACACACACACACACACACACACATACACACACGCACACACACACACACACACACACACACACACACACACACACACACACACACACACACACTCGCGCGCGCGCGCGCGCGCGCGCGCGCACGCACGCACGCGCGCACGCACGTACACGTACGCACGCACGCACGCATGCACGCACGCACGCACGCACGCACGCACGCACGCACGCACGCACGCACGCACACACACACACACACACACACACACACACACACACACACACGTGTGTGTTTGCACACACATGCCGCGCCTACACAACTCCTGATCTTTGCTTTCACCCCCTCCCCATTTCTTTCCCTCTTCCGCTAGCTTCCTCCGCAGAAATCCCCACCCACCCACCACCCACCCACTTGTGTCCCCAACCACCTCCAAACCCATCCAGTCCCAGCAACAAATCTGCTCCGCACGTTACTTCACGGCCAAGCCCTCCGTTCTAATTTTCCCAAGAGATGTGAATTATTCACCAGCTGAAAAACGGTGCCAAAAAGAACCACTCCTGTTCCGCACCGACCCACCCTCTCCTTTCCACTCCTCCTCTACATCTTCCTTGCTCCCACCCCCCACCCCCCCCCTCTCGGAGATGTTATCTCTAGTCATCGTGTAAAGATGAAAGAACACGAGTACTGATGAATCCACCTCGTTCTGCAGGGGAACATAGAGGGTTTTTTTTTTTTTTTTTTTTTTTTTTTTTTTTTTTTTTTTTTTTTTTTTTTAAAATGTGAGTTCCGTTTGGACAACCTATCAATTTTTGAAGAAATGGGAATTGTCGTTAGACTAAAAGTGATAGCCCCCCCCTCTCTCCCCCCCCCCCTTTCACCCCCCCCCCCCCCCCCCCCCCCGACGATGTGGAGAGGAAATTGGAGGGTGGAAGGTGGAGGAGTTGGGTGACAGTTGTTGTTTTTTTTTTTTAAATGACAGTGATGTTGAGTGTCAAGAAACGTTCATTAAATGTTGCTTGTTTGTTAGTTTGCTATGGCTTAATGTTGAGATCCAACACAATGAAACTGTCCCCTAAATGCAAATTAATTGCAAGGTAATGTACATGTTTGGAATTGGTCTTATGAAGAGATTTGCATTAAATGTTATTAGTGTTTCCTCGTGACACGAATTAAAGCACAAAACAGTAAAACGTTTCCATCTAAAATCAGCACATTTTGCAGAATAATCTACATGATCACGCAGAATCATATGTAACCGCCCATGTACATCCACACACACACACACACACACACAGACACACACACACACACACACACACACACACACACACACACACACACACACACACACACACACACACACACACACACACACACACACACACACACATACACGCGCTCACATTTGATACGT
>CM031601.1:99900455-99905455 GCA_018398815.1 Conus ventricosus
GAAACCAGTCCTTTCAGAGGAGGGGGTGGGGGTAATACAGTTTACGTAACATGGCTATGCATCGCACTTTATCGTATCGGTTTCTTCTTCTCTTCTCTCTCTCTCTCTCTCTCTCTCTCTCTCTCTCTCTCCTCTCTCTCCTCTCTCTTCTCTCTCTCTCTCCTCTCTTTCTCTCTCTCTCTCTCCTCTCTCTCTCTCTCGCTCTCTCTCTCTCTCTCTTCTCCCTCTCTCTCTCTCTCTTTCTTCTCTCTCTCTCTCTCTCTCTCTCCCTCCCTCTCTCTCTCTTGTCTATCTCTCTCTCTCTCTCGCTCTCTCTCGCTCTCTCTCTCTCTTCTCTCTCTCTCTCTCTCTCTCTCTCTCTCTTCGCTCTCTCTCGCTCTCTCTCTCTCTCTCTCTCTCTCTCTCTCTCTCTCTCTCTTCTCTCTCTCTCTCTCTCTCGCTCTCTCTCTCTCTCTCTCTCGCTCTCTCTCGCTCTCTCTTCTCTCTCTCCTCTCTCCTCTCTCTCTCGCTCTCTCCTCTCTCTCTCTCCTCTCTCTCCTGCTCTCTCTCTCTCTCTCTCTTCTCTCTGTTAATGACTGGTGAGATAGTAATCAGAAGCTATCGACAGACTCAACAATTCAGTAAACAGATGGATAAAGAGACATGTAGATAGAGATATTTGCAAAAACATACATAATACATACATACATACATATCAATTACTTTAATGCATCAACTTGTCAAATCAACAACAATGCACAGTAGTCCAGATTGCAGGCGCATCGATAAAAGTTATCTTTCACATACTCTCTCTCTCTCCCCCCCCCTCTCTCTCTCTCTCTCTCTCTCTCTCTCTCTCTCTCTCTCTCTCTCTCTCTCTATTCCCCCTTTTCTCTCTCTGTCCCCACGCCCTTTCTCTCTCCGGCTGGTTCCAATTCTTTGTCAATCAGTGCTTTAGTCAGCTGATACTATTTAAAGCACAGTTTGAAAGTCATCATCTGTCAGTTTCAACGCTGGTTCATGAGATGATTCCGCCTTGACCAAACACGCCTAGACCCAATCATGACAGACATGCTCAAGTATTTTGCGAGTTGTTTACATTTTGTTATGGGCAGACCTAACATTGAAAGTCCTGAAACCACTCTTTTATGAACTATGCCCAGTGAACCTATTACTAGAACTACTACTTTCGTGCTAAATCCAGCATCACTAAGAGCATAGCAAAGAGGCATGTACTTTTGAAATTTGCTCTCATAGCATGTTTGTATGAAAGTGTCAAATGGATTTGAAACCTCGATGACGAATGCCACCGAGTTTCGATGGTCGATGAAGCATAGATCAGGTTTCAGCCTTGGTAGATCTTCAACACCGTTTATTGAAACAGGCCTATTTTGAAAAACATCCACAAAATCCGTCGCAATGCATTTCTGTAGCTCCTTTCTGATGATCTCAACGCATCTGTCGTGTCTTTGTATGTAGAGGCCCCTCAGTTGACGACATCCATTCAAGGCATGGGAATTTGTGTCAGAACGAAACCCGCACAAAGCACACTGTCTCCGGTAAGTATCAGGATAGTAGATGTTATTCACTGCATTGGTCTCCAGCAGCTGTAGACGTCCCTTGCTGATGAACCTGGTTATTTGGTCATTGATGTTGGTGTTGGTGAGGTGTCCTATGGAGTGGGTCACTGCCGCATTCGGAATTGCAACCCGGGTGATTCTCCCTTGTTGTTGCAGCTGCTGAAAATGGTGTGTATCTTTGTCCATTTGCATTCTTTTGATTGAGCTGTACAATTGTTTAGAATTACTGTAGCGCATTTGAACTACCCCATCATCAGAAGCTGGGAGTACTACTCCGAAACTGTCGCTGTGTTCATCGAATTCCAACTTAAGATCCAGTCGCACACACAGCTCATGGAGCTCAACGAAGGAAGAACGTGACCAGTTGACCTTGCTGCCTTTCCTCAACTTCCCTTCGGGGTCTGTGGCATATCCTCCAAAATTGCTGTCGTCTGGATCTGCGTGAGGCACTTTTCTCTTTTCCATGTGGAGATGGAAACTGTTGCGCGCTACCATTCTGACATGTTGGTCATCACTATTCAGAACAGAGATCAGGAATGAGATGCATACATACATACATACATACATACATACATACATACATACATACATACATACATACATACATACATATTTTTTATATACATGCATACATCTTGTAAACATGCATACATATATACATACACACATAGATAGATAGATAGATAGACAGACAGACAGACAGACAGACAGACAGACAGACAGACAGACAGACAGACAGACAGACAGACAGATAGACGCTTTCCCAGACACCAACCACCGAATTCTGTTAAGGATTCCCAAGACATTCTGTGAATCACTGTGTCATCATGGACCATCGGCTTCGACACCATTATCTTGAGACTGTCACCCTCTTGTTCCCCACCCTCTCCCTGGCGGAACCCCGCCTTGTCTTTTTCCTCTTGACTAGTCGATCTCATTCTCTCATCAGACGTCTTGTAAGGTGCTTCTGGTATCCTGAGGCCTTTTCTCTGTAGTTTGGAGACGGTTCAGTTCTTCCTTTTCTTCTCTCTCTCTCCTCTCTCTCTCTCTCTCTCTCTCTCTCTCTCTCTCTCTCTCTCTCTCTCTCTCTCTCTCTCTCTCTCTCTCTCTCTCTCTCTCTCTCTCTCTCTCATTTGTTCGTTTTGAGTCTACACAAAATAAACGGGCACATCCAAAAGCCTGTAAGGATACCACGAAAACAGAGGATGAGGGCAGTAGAGGGGAGAATGGGTGGACTAGGAGGACAACACATCAGCAATCTGGATTTGAACCAGGCCACTTTCCCTTCTCCAATGGGCATCATTTCAGCACATGTTTCCATCCCATTCCGCGTCATGTCGAGCGTCAAACTGCACACTACGAGCAGTTTTATTGGTGCTTCTGGTTTCCTGAGGCCTTTTCTCTGTAGTTTGGAGACGGTTTAGTTCCTCTCTCTCTCTCTCTCTCTCTCTCTCTCTCTCTTCTCTCTCTCTCTCTCTCTCTCTCTCTCTCTCTCTCTCTCTCTCTCTCTCTCTCTCTCTCTCTAACAAACTCAGTAGACCATTGGCATATGGATATGAATTAACATGCATTTTCTGGAGCATTGGTTGTTGATTTTTCGAAGGTGTTTGATGTCATAAACTGCCAGTGTTCATGCAGACAACAATATCATTGTTTGGTGTAAGGTCAAATGCGCTCCATCTGATTGTATCATTCCAAGACGGTCGTCAACAGTTTGGCTATTTTAATTCTTCAATATAAAAAAGTCCATATAGATTATCACAGGGCTCAGTTTTAGTTCATGTCCTATTCTCCATCAATGTAAACGATCTTCTGCCTGATGGTGAAGAATCTTGTGAACTTTTCTGTGTTGATACCACAATTCACAAGCGCAGCTCCAACCTCAACGCAATGTATGCAAAATTACAAACGTATGTCGACATCAATGTCACTAAGCCTGGATAAGACTAAAGTCAAGCTCACAATAACCAGTTGAATAAGGCAAAATATGAAACGAGTTCCCGTTTGTATTTAACAAATGTAAGAAACAAAGAAGTAGACAGTCATTGTGCTCTAGGCATTATGCCATTATGTATCATACGTGTTTACTAGTTGTCATGCGTTGTGCCATTAAAACAAAGCCTTCGAATTTAAATATGACAGCACACCTGTCTTCAGAATCGGGATTGCCCCTGGCAAAGGAGACGGGCAAAAACAAACCAATTTGAGCTGACTTTTTTTTTTTTTTTTTTGGCTGCCGTTTTCTGTTTCCCATAGCTGCGCTTCTATCTCTGGTCACGTCAGATTGACACTTCCGACGATATACAGCACAGCGACCTTGAGATCCAGGGGCAGAGTGGTAGCCAGTGGTCAACTAATGATGTAAAAGGTGGACAGTTTGGCTCTCTGTCAAGTCAATGTTGAATGACGACAACAATATTGTTTGTTGTTTGTTTTTTGTGTTGCATTCAGCATCAGTTCTGATTTTGACGGGAGATCTCCAAATGTCCAATAACGTACTTACAAAAAATAAAACGAGAGAGGAAGGGGGGGGGGGGGGGGCAATACCTCCGGTATTGCTTGAAGACTAGTTTTGATGGCTGCCAAGCAAGGCAACCTAGCGAGAGAGCGGTGGGGGCGGGGGGGAGGATGGGGGAGGGGGATTCTGGGGTGATGCAGAAGGTTGGGGCTGAGACTTGAATACAGAGGAAAATCCAGTGTGTTTGCCTGACAACTTCCCTCCGCTCCCCCCCCCCCACCCTTCACCTCCCCATCCATTCCCATTCTTGTTTTCTCTCACTGTCACCCCAGCACACAAAACAAGAGAAATAACTTCTTTCATTCGGCAAGGACCATTCTCAGAGGGGAAGCGTTGTGATATTAGGATGGAATCACTCGGGAAGCGTAAAAAGGATTATCATTTTTAAACCAAGGGCGATGGGAGATGGGGATGGGTGAGGGAGTGATATGGGAGAGGGGTCAAGAAAGAGGAGTTCTGGGAGTTAACACCCGACAGGGAGGTGGAAGCTTTCAAAAACGCAATTCCCCATACTGGAGGAGGCCCGATTCAATATGTTTGGTGATGGGTCTGAGGTCCATCGGGTGCAGCCTGATAAAGTGATGACGGGAAATCTCCTTTCCCCAGTCTTTCCATATTTGAAATACTTCGTGGTCTCTCTCTCTCTCTCTCTCTCTCTCTCTCTCTCTCTCTCTCTCTTCTCTCTCTCTCTCTCTCTCTCTCTCTCTCTCTCTCCTCTTTTCTTTACATGGCATGTAATTTTGTGCAAAATCAAAACAAATTGCAAATTAAGACGTCGGCCGGGAATCCTAATATGTGGATACTAATGACCAAGCGACAACGTCATTGCATGTTCTCTGCGTGTGTGAGTATGCATGTGTGTATGTGTTTATGCGCCCGAGAGCGCACACGAGAACGAGCGTGCGCGTGTGTGTGTGCGTGTG
>CM031601.1:99912955-99948413 GCA_018398815.1 Conus ventricosus
GTCATCTATAATAAATAGTGTCTGCGTTCCTTCAAACAGTCTATAAAACTGTTCTAAACACTCACTCAGTTTATTGCTAGGATTAACTAAATATATGTCATCATCTGTCCATATAAACCTTCTATTATGATATGCTTTGTTCCATTTAAGTGTTGGACAGAAAACCACAATATGATTAAAATTATAACGATAAACTGTTTGTAACAGGTCGAGGATAAATATTGTTTTTCCCCAACCAGTCCCCCCAAAAATTAATGAGCAATGGGGATTTTTTGTCAAAATTTTAAAAAGCCCATATTTTTTAAAAACAAGTTTAACCTAATTCTTTTATTATTTTATCATACCTCCGCAAAACTTTTCAGTAAATAAAACCCTATGACCCCTAAATGGAAGATTAACCCAATTTTATCCGTAAGATTGTTTCTATTTAAGTCACAGTGTTTTTGTTGCTTGTTTTTAGATTTTAATACCCCCGCCATTGTGAAGAACAAAAGATGGTAACTTTTTAAGACTTTACTCTAATTTTTCCCTAATTTTAATTTCCTTTTATAAGGTCATCCAAACGCCCAAAACCCCCACCCTCCCCAAACCATCTTTAAAGACAAAAATTTCAATATCATTGGAACGTGTCCCCAAATTTTCTGCTTGGAAAGAACTGAAAATTTTGAGAAGCTTTTTTAAAACTGTTTCTTTTCTGTGGGGTTTACTGTTTTTTTCCCATAGGCGTTATTTCAATTTTTTTTTCCGACTATTATCGCCCGGGTATAAGACTTACATGAAAGGGCCGAGTTGAATGCTTTTCTAAACTTTTTAAAGGGCCAAAATATGTAAATGGGCTTAGAATTCAAATTTTTATTTCCCATTCAAATAGGGTTTTTCTAAGTGCCATTGGGGGGTCAGGTTTTTCGAACTATTTATATTCATCGGGCCAAACATTTTTGCTTCTAGATTGCGGTTTTGTTCTGTTAAAAAAACCTTTTGGGTGTCGCAACCTCTTTGCTTTAAAAACACCACTTTATGCCCAAAAACCCATACAAATGCCTATCCACCTTTTTGTCAAAGTCCGCAACTCTGAAAGGTCTTTTAAATTCAAAAGGTTATACCCCTTACAGCGTAATTAATTTCCGGGATTCTTCGGGCCCACCGACATTTTTAGTCAACTTATTATTTTTTTTCCAAAACAATGGCAGGTTACACTTTTAAACGATTTTCCCCCTTTTTTTGTTTTTGATTTTTATATTAAATGATCCGACCCTCCCACAAACAACTTTTAAACTGAAAATTTAGGAATTGTATTTTTTAAAAATCGCAATATGCAGCTTTCCCGAGGAAAGCTTTTAAAACATTAGGGCCCTCCACAATAATTTTCATCAGGCTTACCATCAAATAAAACAAAGAGAAAATGAATAAATCAAATGAGGGGGCTTTCCCCCTAAAAAAGTAGTTTCGTCGGGTGTAACTAAAAAACATTATTGTTAGCGCAAAGCCTAACATTTTAGCTAGCCTAACTAAAAAGGAAATGTCTTCTTTTTCAGGTTTGAATGTTAACATTGTTGTAAAAATTGCATTTTAAATTTTTAGAGTAATTTTGAATTTACTCTTTGCTTCTTTTAGTGGCAAAACCCGTAATAACCATCAGGTATTTTTAACTGGCTAACAAATTTTCCTCTTATTTTTTTTTTTAATCTTTTTATCTTCTTGGTTTCAGCTATATTAAACCAACACTTTGTAAAATTTTCATGGAGCGCAACCTTTCTGTTTTCCGCAATTGTTATTAATAGAAATGTTCTAAAAACAAAGGGGTGGTTTTGAGTTGTTTGTTACAAACATTTTTAAAACAAATTAAAATGAGTGCATTAAAATATAAAATGCAAAAATCGTTGGCCGCACCAATCTTAAAATATAGCAACTGATACTCTTGACATTGCGTGACCCAAACGCCTCTTTTCATAAAAAGGTGAGTATCCTTTGAAGAGCTACTTCCCCCCCTTTTAAAAAAGAGCACACCAAAGCGGGTATAGTCACCGACAGTTTTATCAAAACCCCAGTTAAACTTTGCTGTTCTTTGCACAACGGGTCCCGGAGTGGCGTTGCCAAATCATTTAAATCACCAATTTTTTTGGTGGGGTCATTTTCAGATTCATTTCTTTTTACACCTTCAGGCGTTTTTTTGACTGAACGCAAGCACCATTACCGAATGACAAATCTTTTAATCCATTCAGAAAACAGAAAACATGAAGTTTTTAAAAAGGGATCTGTAACAAAAAAAATTTCATAAAGACAGACTTTAGACAAAATTTGGGATCTTGATCAGGCAAAGGCCCCCTTATTTTCGGGGACGCACAGAAAATAAATATTCTTAAACCCCCTTTTAAAAATTGTTCGGCCCCTGGCCAAAGCAAGAGCATAAAACACAGACAACATTTATCTTAGACATTTTTCAAAGGGGCCCTAACTAGGGGGGAAAATAGAACGAATAAACGACTCATTCACTTACTTTTGTTTGCTAGGTCCAAAGCACGGCAAATCAACATAACTGATCCTTCACGGCTTTGACGCACAAAAAAAATATTTAAAATTTAAGACGCTTTTAATTTCACGTATTTACCTTCAAGTATTAAAAGATCCCAAAATGTTTTACAATACCAAGATCGAAAGTAGACTTTGCTTTTGGGCACGGTTTTTTATACATGCGCTTCTGACCTCAACCCGATAGGTACAATAATAAACTAAAAATAAAATTTCTATAGAAATAACAAAGGGTTTGGGAAAACGCAAAAAATTCGAGCCAGAAATATTCAAGCAGTAAAAGAACCCCAAAAATAAGTCATCTAACCCCCGGGGCCCAAACCCCCAAAAAGCCATGAAACTCAGCAAAAGCTCGGGGGTTTTTGTTCGCGATGCCCCTAATATGAAAAGCAGCGCTTTTTTTGGATTAACTGGCCTAGGTTTTATTTGGTCTTTATCTTACTAAATATTAACCCAACTATTAAAGAACTAAGCCCATAAATGCTCGGCCAAAAAGAAAACTATTTTTGCTTGCAGTAAAAAAAAACCACTGACAAACCGCCAATTCCCGGGTAAAGAGTCTAAGTTTTACTGGCTTTTTTTTTTTTAATAAATTCGCAAGATATAAGCTTTTTTTTTACCCTGATTTTTCAGGGGGAAGGGACGATGGAGGCCTGGACTTTGGCCCCACCGCCGCCTGTAAAGCCATTACCAGTTGCTTTTGCAAAAAAAAGGGCTGTTATAACGCTTGCTAATGTGACTCCCGCCCAAAACAGTTTTTCGTATTCGTTCTGCTAGCTTGTTCTTCTATAAATTTTCGATAGTTTCCTTATTCTATTCACTTGATTCGAAATTTGGGCCGGGTTTAGTGTTAGCGCTCTAGTCTTGGATCTCTCTTGTTCGACTTTAGTTTTTGGGGTTTTTCTTTTTTTAATATCAGGCCCTACGTGGGGTCGAACCCCAAACGATTTTTTTTTTCTCTTTTTATATGCCCATCAATTCCCCCCAGTTTTGCTAAATTTTTTTTAAATTTCCCTCTGAGGTTTTTAAAAGCTGAAAAGGGGCCCTATTTCTCGCAGGGGTAGGGGCGGTCGGTATAGCCCTTTACGCTGTTTCTTCTGAAAAACGGATTCTGCTTCTATTAATTTTTTAAATTTCACCTGCTGATTGATTTAATTCTTTAAGTTCCATTTTTCTTTTTGGTTATCTTTGGGGATTTCTTGCGTGTGTTTTGAAGTTTAGAACTGCCTCCCCCCTTTAATTTTGTCCTAAAAAGGGCCAAGGGATTTTTTTTTCACACTGAGCTTTCTAATTAAACCCCCGGGCTAAAAATTTTGATGGGTTTTTTTTTATTTTGAAAGCGAACAAGTTTCCTTGGCGCTCCCACAAACAAATGCCACTTTTACTTCAAATCTTAGGGCTATAAATTCGGGGGTTCGGGGGCCTAAACGGATATGACGACCTTACTTCTGAATTATCCCGATGTTGGGTAATGTACCCCATTCTGCAAATTCATCATGCAAGAAGCCCCCGGGATGTCCCCCCAAGGGGGAATCACTCATGCGTCCCACATCAAAAACATCAAATTTTCCCTTTTAAAAGCCTGCCAGTTTTTTAAAAATTAATTTTTTTTTTTTGTTTTAAAAAAAAAAAATGTTACAGCAAGGTTTGATTCTTGACCCGCAAAGAAACTGAAAAACCCTTTTTTGGCGTAAAGGGGAAATAAAGGGAATATTACTGTTCCAAAAACATTACTTTTGATGCGATCAAATTCTTACGTAAAATTTCCGGGACCTGGGGAGCAATGAAGTGATTGTGCCAGGCTCTGCCACTTCTTAAAAAATAGAACCGCCAAAAACAGACCCAACGGGGACATTGTCCAAAATTTGGGGGACGGGCAATCGTTAAGAAAATTCCCCTTAAACTTGGGGCAAGAATATTTTCTTTCCCAAAATGCAGACATTTTTTTAACCTATTCGATCTATGGCTAACCGAGAATAAAGGGCTGATCTTGCGTTTAAAAAAAATCGAAAAATGAAAGGACAAAACACAGAAAGACGCCGCGATTTTAAAGACAAAAAAAAGCATGCAGCTGTAAATTTTTGCGTATGGAAACGTTTTTCCCCCCCTTTAATTTTTTGGGTTTTTAAAAAGCGCATGCGCCAACTTCAAGGAGCATTAAAAACAATTGTCTATAACAATTTTTAAAATACAACCGCGTTATCAGATCATCAGACCCGAAGCAAAGTACAGCATTTCACATCTCGTTAAGTTTGACGTTTTTTTAAAACCCCCTAATTTCAAGGCAGATTGAGCACCAATACATCAAAATTTAAATTTAAAATTACGAAAGAGGATTCACATACAACAATCCTAGAAGCGGGGGAGACCTAAGGAATTTTAGTTTACGCCCTCAGCAAGATCACTAAAGGTTTTTTTATGCTGTGAAAATGAAAAAACCTTCAAAAGAGGAAGTAAAAAGTTTTTAATAAAAAAATAACGAAGACAATTTCTTTTGAGGGCAGTCCTAACCAAATCAAGCTAGCGGTTTAAAACCCTTTACCCGCTTTTTATGAAAAAAGAAAACTTTTTGGGGGGGGGTGTAAAATCCAACACAACCTTTGTCTAAAGATTTCCCTTTTCACAATTTTTAGCTTGAGGGGATTTTTTTTAACAAACAAAATACGGTTAGGGATTACCAAGTCAACAGAGGAAATCTTGCAGGAACGGGAGAGCTGTGGAGACAAATAAACTTAAAAATGAAAAAGAAAAGAACCCAAAAAAACCGCTTAATGTACATTTTTTTTTTAATAGTGCGCAGCGAATTTTGAAGAAAACAGTTTAAAATATGTTTTTTTATACAAATTATTTTTCATTTTATAAAAGCATGTCTTTTCGTTTATCCAAATGTGCCTCACGCCGCCAAAAAGAATATAGAAACCCCCTAACAAAAAACCTTTAAATTAACAAACATTACCAAATGCAGCAAGTACTAGAGCAAGCCCTTTTCAAAAAACGAAAAACCCAAAACAAAAAAGGTTTTCTGCTCCCTTTTAAATGCTGTTACAATTTTAATACTGGAGCATCGACTAAATGCTCATCAGCAAAAAAACGGTGTGGCCCTTTTACAACGGCAAAGGCCACCCCCGTTTTTACCTCTAGGAGTTTGTCTTTAGCCCCGGGTCTGTTTTCATTAGCTAGGTGCTGCTACAAAAAATAAAAACTAAATCCAAAAGCACACAGCATTTTCAACAAAACAGTAAACTTAGCTGTTAAAACGACAAAAAATAAAGCGCTTGTTGACTAAAACACACGGATAAAAAATTTATCTTTACAGGCCGATTTTGGACTACAAAGACAAAATTGATCTTCAAAAAAAGGGGGGACAAGTTTTTCTCCAACAGCCAGACCCCGACAATAAAAAAGGAATGCTAAAAAAAGAAAACGAGAAAATTAAACTCTGCTCTAAACAGCTCCTTAAACACACCAAAAGGGTTTAAAAATTTTATTTTATGAGTCCAAGCGCAAAAAACCGGATATTGATTCTGTTTAATTTATTTTTTTTTAATTTAATAATATTTTGAGTTAAAAAGAAAACTCACATGGCTAAGTAAAAAGGGCAAGACGAATTTTGAAGGAATGCTCGAGAGAGAGCTTTATAAAGCACGAATGAATTGATTTAAAAATTTGCCCCAAACAAAACGGAAAGTTTTTCATGCTTATCTCAATTCCAAAGTAAAAAAAATAGACCCCCAGTAAAGTAATGAAAAGCTGTTTTTCCGACTAAAACAAAAAATGAAGAAAACAAAAGTCGGGGTCTCAACTAACAGCAGCTATTTTTTCCTAAGACTTAACACCCGGTTGGGCAACGAACGCTTACACATTTGACGCGCCGCCGAAGCCAAAATAGAGGCTCTGGTTTGGTCAGAGGCGAATCTTAGAGATAAGATTAAAACGGGCTAAGTTGCACCGATTGTGGCAGGTTTTTACATTCCACTACCTCCACTTTAGTCGCAAAGAGCGTTCTAAACTAAGGAAATTTCAGACGACAAATTTTAAGTGGGTTTCTTGCAAGGCGCTTTAAAACCCCCCCAAAACGCAGAGAGAGTGTCAACAACACCCTACAAAATGACTAACTTTAGTGGGGTGTCCTTCCTTTAGTGAACCCAAAATTTATTTTTTTGAAGAAAAAAACCCCAAACCATAACTGTTAATTAACAGGGGGATGGGGAAACAAATCTCAACCGATTTAAAGTGCCAAAGAACATCCAACGTTGGCAAACCCAGACAAAAATCTGTTACTTACACTGATTTTTTTCACCAGGGGGGCTACCGCATTACACTTTAATACGCACAAGAGTAGATTATGCGGCATACTTCAAAGCATTACCATAAACAAGAATTCGCAGAAATGTTTAACAAGAATGCCCTTTCGCCGCGAGTGAACATAAGAAACATTTTTATCGGCCCGTTGCTGTAAACGAAAAAACTACGCCCCCCGCCAGGATCAAAAGTTTTTTTTAAAAACTGGAAAAAACTGAAAACTTTTCTCCAACGTAGTTTACGCAACTTCGATCGCTTATTGTTCCAAAAGGCCCAAACCCCCAAAGAGATTTCCCAAAAACAGCCATAGGATTAATCATCGATTTGTTCATTTGTTTTCTCTTTGTAAATCAGGCTTTCATTAAAAGGGCCAAAAATTTATTAGGGGCCAAAGCCCCGAATACTTCTAGAACGCACGCAAATGCGCAATGACTGTTTTAATAATCTAAACTTATCTGAAATCAAATGACACCTAAACCAAAAACATATGACCGCCACACATTGTTGGGTTTGCGGTTTAAAGGGCTCTCTCAAAGCAGAAATCCGACATAAAAACCCCGTCCTAGCGGAAAGTTCAGAGGGGCGGCGCATAACAATGCAATCTTTAACTAAATTTTTATCCAAAGACATGGAACTGCCGTATTCTTTCTAACTGCGGGTTCACTCCCACCTTTAAAATGAAAGCATGGCGTGCCTTTAGGGGATTCATTCACGTCATCAGAAAAAATACATGGTTTTTCCCTTTAAAAAAACTGTCTTTTATGACCTAGCAGCACAAAAGGGTTTATTAAGTCACTGGGCCCTTCCTTAAAATCCGGGCCCAATAAAGAAGAATATTTGACCCAACGCTTGTTGAAAGGGGGTTTTCCTTTTGATACTGAACTTGGGAAAGGTTTGACGAAAATACACTTCCTCCAAAAAGGCCCTTCTTTCTGTCTTTGAGGGAAAAGGAACATGACTCCGATTACCACGCCAAGACTTTTCAAAAGTTTGTTGTAAAACAGGGGGAAAAATCATGACCCACTTATGGCAATGTATGTTTTTTGGGGACGTCTTTAAAAAATAGAAAGACCGCAGAAACATAAAGTTTTGGATCCGGCATACATTTTTGCGCCCGGGATGATTTGGGTGCTTTTTAAAGTTTACTGGAGACAGATTGATTTATTGTCAATTTACCAAGATTCAGATGATTGAAAAAAGGAATTGCGTGGGGGAAATAGTATGGCGTCGCATCATTATGTAAAACAAACAAAAAAAACTTTGGACGAAAGATCCAGTAAAAAGGGCTAACATCTTATGTATTTAGAGCCAACTCGTATGGAAAGGGCTTGGCGCAATCACTTCCTTACGCAACTTTTAAAAAGTCACCGGAAAGAATAATATTCAAAAGGGATTAAAGTGGGTTTAACGTTAAAAACCCCATCAAACAGCGTGGTTCATTTCTGAAGTTGACTTAGAAACCCATGAACTCCATGCCTGCATAAAGACACCTTTCAGCAAAAGTCTAAAGAGGATCCCAAAAAAACCGCCTAAAATTGTGCCTAATCCGAGGGAAAAAAAAATTATGTCGTCTTTTCAGACTTCACTTTTATTTAAGACATGGTTTAAAGTTTAAAAGCTGCCATCGCATAATTTCTTTTTAACAAAAACAGTTATGAAACCATACATCAGAAAACACGACCTCAAACTAAATCCACGAGCTTTAGAAAAAGACTTTTTCAAGCTGGAAAAAACAGCTGTTTTGGAAAACTATGGAGAATCCGCAAGCGCAAAGAGTCAGATTAGCCCAGAGAGAACGGCATTAACGACTTCCAAAAAACCCAATTTTCAGGACTTCAAAGATTTCTGATCGCTTTTTTGGGATAAAGAAAAAAAGAAAACAAATTACAAAACCTTTTTTATCGGTTTCGTTTAGAAATACAAAGCTTTTTTATGTTAGAATTTCTTTAGACACTTTAAAACCCTCGTTCCTGAGTCCGAACTTTACACGATCGATATTTTTTGTTAAAGATATCCCCACTAAAACTCTAAAAGCATGGAAAGGAAATGGCAAAGGGCAGCGGGTGGGGACACCACTGATTATCCAAAAACTCGCCCTTTTTCTTCAACCGTTAATAAGGGTTTTAGAAAGAAGAAAGGGTAATTACTGGAAAAGGGGATCAGGGGTATGGGGGGTTAGGCAAAAAAGTACAGTATTTGAGCCGGAGAAAATAAAAAAGCAAAGGGAAAATCCGCAGCGTTTTGCATCAACATTCACATGCAACTCAAAGAAACATTGTTTGCAATAAGACTTTCAACTGAAACGAAAACTACATCTCCCCCGGTCAACCCCGGGTTTAACAAGAATCATTTAAAAAACAAACACAAAAGGTGTTTTTAACCGGGGGTTTTTATATGCAATTGGGCACTGGGGAACCGTCATTAAAATTAAAACGGAACTGTGTCTGGGCGGAATTATCGATTTTTTCTTTCACAAAAGTCTTTTGGGGACTGGTTGTTTTGTTTTGCAGTTTTTCCCAAATAAACCGGGGGGATTTATCTTCAATTTTTTTATTCGACGGGTCAACACTCCAAAACCGGGTCATTGCCCTGATCAGTGCCCCTTCTCTTTCCCCCGGGAAATAAAGATACCTACTTCAAAACCCAAAAGGTAATAGTTTGCTGGGGGTACGGGGGTCTCAGCAAAATTTATTTTTTTTCTTTTGATTGCTTGACGGTTTTACCCTTTTAAATTTTTCATTATTCAAATTTCGCGCAAACTGAGGGGGTCTTTTTTAAATTTTCGTGTTGCGAAATTGTCAATAAGCCCGTGATACTGGTAGGAGAAAAGTCCCCTTTGGGTAACGTTTTTTTAAAGTTTTCAACTAAAACCTGTGATCTTTAACTTCCCGGAATGCCTCTTTTTAAAAAAACTCATTTTTAACAAAATTATTCACTTTTGGGCCTTTAAAATTCTTTTTTCCAAACGTCCTTGAATATGCGAGGTAATTACGGGGCCCCGCTGGGATATCACTTAGGGAACAGCAACACAGAAGCACTCTTTTGTGTTAATGGTTCCCCATCTTTGTATCTTGGGGAAACCATGTCAAAGACTTGAGTGCGACTTAAATCTTTTCGTCAATCCTATCAGAGGGTAAATAAGAAACCTTTTATGGGGGTCGTTTGGAGTTGTATTAACAAAGGTGTCCTTTTTTCGTCAGGGGGGGTAAAAAAATTTGCCAAATTGCTGTTTTAAAAACCTTCCTTTGCGTTTTTTCACTGACTCCTGCCGCTTGGTGCTTTTTAAAAGCGGATGCCCTCCCCTATCCTTTGGCGAAAAAATTTTTGTTTTATTTTTTATTCAGCCCAAAATTATGTGCAACAAAAAACACAACGGTCTACCCAAAGACAAAACCCGGTTTCTTGCATCTTTTGTTTTTTTTTTGGGTTTATAAAAGCACGAATTTTGGTGGGGGGAATGTCTCGATTGGGTTTTCCTGTTACTAGAAATATTGTTTTATTTCTTGATCAACATTTTTTTAAAAGGTTTAAACTCTGCCCCCGTCTTTTTAGTTGTCATTAATAAAATCTAACTGCTCAAATCCTGCCTTTCATAGGGGTCTTGTGCAGCGCTAGTTTCTCCATACTTTGGTTTTTGTCTTTCTCCGCCGTCATTTCCCCATTTAAATAAATGCAAATTACTTCCGCTAAAAGCAAGCGCATTCACCACAGCGCCGCCTATCATTATGCGATGAAAACCCTTTTTTATAAATGTATTTTTTTTCTTACTATTAATGTCCGGAATATTCCTTTCTTAACTAAAAATCTTTCGTACAACCGAAGCGCAAGAAGCAATCAGCTTTTCTGAATCCTAAAGCGTTTGCCAAAACTGCTGGTTTAAAATTTTTAAAAGGCCTTTTTCCAACATTTAGTATCCTACACTTAGTCCCCCAATAACACAGAAAGTATACAAGGTTACAACAGTTTTTTCGGGGCTCATTTTTATAAAAAAAATAAATTTTAATTATTAAAAAAAAATAACAGTGATGATCTACTACGCTAAAGGCGGGCCCCAAAAAAAAACCCTTTCCCCAACTTAGAAAAGACCCGTTTATGATCAAGCTATTATCCCCAAAAGGAAAGGCGTATTTTTTGGGAGCATGTGGGGGAAAAAAAAACAGTTCCCGGACTGAATCACATAGAACAGATTCAGCAGATGTCTTCACAAGAAAATAAAGTACAAACAGGTATGAGGGGCAGCTAGGGCAGAATGGGAAAAGTGGGGCAAACGGTTCTTAGTTTTTTACACTAAACTAGTAATAGGTTTGCTCCCATTGATTTGAACAAATCACTTGATTTTTCCAAAACCATTTTTAAAAAATCTTAGAGCTCTAGGATGTGATCTAACACAATTTTGGGAAAATTTTTATCCCCCAGCGACAGGGGTTAATAACTTTTAAAACTAAGATTTTGTTTCCCTTCAAAAAGACAGCTAAATCACAAACCAGAATCAGGGGGAGAAAGTAACCAAGCTAAAAACAGCAGAAAACGCTGAAAACAGGTGGAGGGCCCTTTAAAAAACCTGGGGGGTTTTAACGGAAAAAATTTCAGAGGGAACAGACAAAAAAAATAATGTTTCAGAATATACCACGAAAACTAACCCACCACGCCAAACAGTTGATCAATGCCAGCTAAAAATCCATGTATTCAAGGGCCCCAAATCTTCATGGAAAGAAAAAGGGGGGGGGGGGGGGGGGGGGGGGAAAAAAAAAGGGGGGGGGGGGGGGGGGGGGGGTTTGGAAACTTAAAAAAAGGCATTTTTTGTCCATTTTAATATAAATTTTAAATTTTTAAAAAAAAAAAAAAGGGATTTTAAAAATGAAAAGAATAAAAAGACATGGAGCATAAAAACATTTTGACCCAAAATTTAAAAATGCTTTTTCGATTAAAAACTTCATTAAGATCTACAAAACGCTGACAAGACATCCTAACGAAGACAACTTTTTTGGAGGCGTGTGTGTACAAATATTAGACATCTACATTTAAGAAAAAACAACTTGTATTTTTTTTATAATTAAAGATAACTTAATAAAACTTTTTTGTACTAAAGGTGACTTTAAACAAGAACTTATTAAACTTTATCAAGAACTTAATTAAAAAATAATCAAGAACTTATTAGAACTTAAGTAATAATTAAAACCTAATTTGAACTTGGTGACTTGGGGGGGGAGGTGGTTTGGGGTCACAGGGGGGGGGGGGGGAGGACTGCGGCGGGGGGGGGGTGGGGGGACGGCGTGCGTGGGGGTGGGGGTGGGGGAAATGCGTGCGTGGGGTAGGCAAAACACAAAAAACCCCACAATAGACAGGAGTCTTTTAAACTTGGGGCCAGTTTGCTATGCTCCCTTTTTTCAAACCGGCTCAACTGGGTTTGGGGAGTTCGCATAAAAGCGAGCCAAACTTTTTCCGCTTAATCGCCAGTAGTTAGTACCCCCCATTGTAATTTGGAGCATTTATATGAAGATAGTGCTGCCCACATACTCCTCTCCATACTGGTAAGTACAAGGCCCGCCCAACCCCCATCTGGTTTTTTTTGCCAAAAAATTCAAAAACGTTATCCAGTTTCAAAGGGCACCCTGCTTTTTTAAAAATCAAAAAAAGCCGAGCAGGACAGGGGCCAATGTCAAGGCAGCAAACCTCACTGACGTTACTAAAATTTAGGCCACGTCTTTACTATTTTGAAACCGTACTGCATGTCGTTACTAAATTTTAGAGCCACGTAGTGGGAGGGGCAGGGCCTTACGCCGCGCGACTGTTTCAAAAAAGCCACACAAAACCCGCCTCTAAACAAGCCCGACGCGTGGCTCGTGCGCTTTCTAGGTCAACAGGCGACTCGCCTGTTGACCCAGTATTGCTTGGGGTGCTTTTTAGCCGGACAATGCGGGGAAAATCCAGGCCGCGGTAGTAAAACTGGGTTGGAAGTGGCTCAATTACTCCCCATGCAGGTTTTAAAAAAAGTCTGTAAACACCCAGAATGCTTTTAAAGGGGGTTGGGTTGTAGTTTTTCAGAAGAGTTTTCGTTTGTGTTAACTCATTGAAAAAATCGCATTTTTTAAATTTTTGGGTAAGAATAGAAACAAATGACACTTTTAATTAGTCTCTTGCCGAGTTAAAACAACCAGCAAAACTTCTTTTAGATAAGACTCCCCGTTTTTTGTTTTTGACTGTTTCAAAAAGTCTTTTTCTTTCTGAAGCCAATGCCCTAAAAAAAAAGCCCGAGAAAGAGTTTCCTTTCGTCATCTTTCACTGATAACAACCCGGGGGAAAATGGGGGGCATTTCTTTAACATTTCCCAAAAGGGTTTTTTTTTTACAAATGGATCAGAAGGGGAGCTCCAAAGCTGGTTTTTTAAAAATTTGTCAAGATCTTCAACTGAGAGTTCCGTTTTTTTGTTGAGGAAAAAAACGAAATGCTTTCCTTTTGGGTTTAGGGAGGAGAAAAAGGCTCGCCACTTTTCTTTGTCAAAAACTTTGCCAGGCCTCTGATAACAAGTATTTTTCACAAAAATCGTCTGTTGATGAAAGTTTTCCTTTTCGAAGAAACAACACTTCAGCCATTCTTGAGTAATATTTGGTCACTTCCATCACTGAAAAAAAAATTGAAAAACACTTCCCCACCGCCAGTTTTTTTAAAACACACAGTTCTCTCCGCCCACCCCCCGTCGAAGTAAAAAAACACAGCACAGTAACCCCCGCGGATTGCACAGCATCAGGAAAATTTGTGGGTGACGGCCAGAAGGCACGCTTAGCTCGCTATTGGGTGTTTAAAAAGCGCCGCCGGCGGAAGGTTTTTGCGGGAAGGTTCTAAAAGTATGTAATGCCAAGCAGGGTGAAAGGAGGGGGAAAAAGGGGGGAAAGGGGTGCGGCAGTATGATTTTTTTGGCCTGTGTGGGGTGTGTGTTTTCTCTGTGTTGCAGGTTCCCCCTTTTGTTTGCGTGGGTGGGTGTTGTAAAGAGAAGAGGGAAGGAAAAAGAGGGAAAGAGAAAGAGAGAGAAAGTGTCTGTGTGTGTTAGGTTCGTGTTTTGTGTGTGTGTTTTTGGTGTGGTGTGGTGGTGGGGTTGATAGGAGTGAGTGTGTGGGTGTGTGTGTGGTGTTTTGTGTTTCGGCGGCCCGCCTCTCTGCTGTCTGCTGTCTTTCTAGGGGAACAAAAAATTTAACGGGCTTACGCGAAGTAAATCAAAACCATCACCCACCGTGTTTGGCGCGTTTCAGTAACGCTTATTTTTCCCTACGTTTCTCATGGGGAGTGTTCATCCCAATACTTTCCTCTATAAAAATTAGTAAATTAATTGAAAAACGGTAACCCACACAGAAAATTTTTTTGTAGGGGCGTTTTTTTTTGGGGTTCTTCAGAGAAAAGAATAGGCGGCTTTTTGGCCCCTTTCGCCCAAAACGGGGTGGAGAAGCAAGTGAGTCAGAACGGCATTTACATTTTTCAGGAAAACCCAAACTCCGACTATTTATGCCAACATTAAGGACTCCCCTTTTTTGAGGGGAAGCGCACCGCCCCCATTGAGTCAAGTGGTCACCCAAAGAAAGAACCTCAGATTCCAGTCTGCCTCGGCACGATTAAGAAAAAGCCAGGGGCTGTGCCAATGAGTACGGGACGAGCCAGCGAGGGATACAAAAAGCCACTGAAAGAGGGAACTCAGAAGGGGTAAAAACGGCACAAAGGCACTGGGGCAACCGAGCAGACGGTCCCCTCAAAACCTCTACTGGGGGAAATAACAATGATCCCCCCGGGAGATGGGGAAAATGGGGGGAGTTTTAAACCCCCCCCCTACTTTCCAAAAAGAACACGTGACCTCCTAGCCCAAAAGCCATCAAGTGCATGCCCGTCCCTGGGAAAAAATTGACGTCAGCCGATCGTGGACGAACCAGCAAGGCCATTTACACCTGGCAAACAGCAAGGCCCCCCCGCAAGCCGGCATTCCTCCCCGCCTCATCAAACCTGCAAACAACCCTTCTGCCCCCTTTGCACGCACCTCTGTCATACGGAATGTGGGGGTTTTACCGCAGTACAGAGGGATGCAAGATTTTTCACTCTGTACCAAAAAAGGGGGGGAGAGGAGAGGGGCGATAAATACTGAGGCATCACCCCTTCTTTGCACGTTGGGAAAATCGACCCTCAATCCCCTAACCGCCGCAAACTGGCAAATGTGTTACCCCAAAACCAGTGTGGCTTTCGAGCAAGAGATCCAGGTACATGGTCTTCTCCCTTCGCCAACCCAGTAAAGTGAGAGAGCGCGGGTCCCCGTATTCGCATTTTCGACCTCAACCAAGCCTTTGACAGTCACAAAATTTTTTTTCAAGGGGTCCCCAAAGACGGCACAGCTCAAAGGGGGTCTTTCTGCAACCAACAATGGGGCTTTTCAATCTCGCCCGCCAAAAAGCATGGACAAAGGGCCGCGGTTGCCCTCATCAGAGATATGTGTTGCCGATATGCAGCTGTGTGCGACCCTCACCCAGCAGAATTGCAGTCCGCTGATTGGACCGCTTCTCCCAGACCTGAAAAGACGTTGGTTGACTATCACCTTAAAAGACAAAGGTCCCTGGATCAAGACATGGCGTTCACCACCAGCCATTACTATTGATGACTTTGAGCTTGCTGCGATCCCATCAATTAACTTACCTAGGTCCCACCATCACCGATAACCTCTTCCCATTGACACAGAGATCGGGAAAAAGACGGTAAGGCATCACAAAACTGGCGGCGAAGCATTGGCCGCCACACTGAGAGACAAAGACGTTTTCAAAGAACACAAGGCCACTTGAGAGCAATTCGAATTCCTGGGGAGGAACCCGCAGCTGATCGCACAAAGCTGGAGAAGCACTCTCAAGAACACAGCTGCAGATGGGCGAAGACAAACTGACAGCTGCTGCAGCCAGAAAAGCAAGCCCGCAGAGAAAGGGACGACACCACAAACCAGTGTCAACGGACAGATGTGACTGCTGCGGCAGTACAACTGCCACTCTCGCATCAGTCTCTACAGCCACAGATGATGCCGCTCGGGTCAAGCAGACAGCCATAGCTATATATTAGGTGCGGATATAACTCCTATCTATGGTCAGCTATGACCAACGAGGACATCAGTAGTAGGTCCAGAGGTTTCATGCCTCTTTGGGGACTCGGCAGGGAACCTCCCCCGGTGTTTGCGCATGCGCGGCAGGTGGCGGCGCGGCAGGTGACGTCGGGGTACGTGGTTTTTTTTCTTTTTGTGTTCTTGTCACGATGAGTCACGCTCGTTAATATAAAAGGTTTTTGCCTTGTTGCGACGTAATTGGTTTAAAAATAGCTGGGGTGTGTCGGTTGCTACCGCGCGCGCACGCGCGCGTGTGTGCGATCGATGTAACGCAGTGTTTGTTTTTGGGTTGTCTCGGTGTCTCCTGACGTAGGGCGGGTTAGACAGGACGGGTGTGATGACATGATGAGAGCTGATGATGACAGGGAATCCGAGACCAGAAATAAAAAAGAAATGTCAATGTGTCGCAACAGAAAAGCGATGATCCCAAGGGGTAACATCCTTGACCTGTGTGATTGCGGGCCAACAGGAAGTGGAAAAACGGTTTGGGTCAACAAAATTATAAAATCACAATCCATGAATAATGACACCACCACCCATAGACATTGTGTGGGGTTACGGAGAAGGGGCAGTATGATATCATCTTTTGAAAGGAGTCACTTTAGCGAAGCGACCCAAAGTAGAAGAATGGATGAGCAGAAACGAACGTGTTGTGGTGATGGATACTTGATAGCGAAACGATACAGGTGACCAAATTATTTACGAAAGTAGTCAACATCGCAACTTGATGTCAGGTTCTACGGTGCAGAATCGGTTTGGGAACACAAAAGAACAACAAGGACCATCAGCTTGAACAGTCAGTATCTTGTGTATTCAAGAACCCAAGAGACCCTCACAGATCACCCATTTTAGCTAAACAGATGTATCCCGAAGATTGAAAGTACGTCAGAAGCTTTTAAAGAGCGACATCCAAAACCCCACTTATTTGTTGTTTGACCTTCGTCAGGGACACCCGATCATCTATCTCCGTCTAGAACCATATTTATAATATAAATATACTATAATAAGATAATACAATAAATAATTTTCTGAAATATAAAATAAACTAAAATAAATAAAAAATCATAAATTATAAACATAAATGATAAAAATAAAATAATAAAAAATAAAAAATATATATTTATTAACCTGCCCGACCCCATCAAGGCGTGTATGTCATAAATGATTTGCGTCTTCCAATATACCATGTTTTACCTGCAACGATATTTTTTCTTTTGGGGGAGAACGGGAGAGAAGGATGGTGGAGATGTATAACACCACTGTGAAGTCTTGATAACAGTTACGCTGGAGTAACCCCTCTCCGTTTCGTGTGGTAGTCCTTCAGTGAGACTTTTGGGGGCTTTAAAACGAGCGCCCATCGACACACGTGGTTATTTTTGCACCCGAACATTGACGCTCACCACCATGTCGGCGCGTATGAGAAGACACCTACCCATGTTGCAGTTGTTGTGTGGTGGCCAAGCCTGCTGTATAAGGCGGTCCTGAAAGGGCCTCGCCGATTGGATGAACGCCCTGAGTTGAATGTTCCCTCAACATTTTAAAAGGCCACTGAAGCTGACTCCTGCTCCAGAAGAAACAGTTGTGAGATACAAACAGAGCTTACGCTCCCTGCGAAGAGCCGGAACATCCAGCAATAGAAAAAGCAGATCTTGCAGACAGGGGGATTTCGTCGTTGCCCTCATCAAACCTGTCCTGGGGTGCTCCGAGGATTTACTGGTGGGTTTGTAACACAGCATGGAGGCATACGACGAAAATATTTGAGGTGTACCCTCGTGGGCTAGACTCTGTTCGCGACCCTCCAGTTCCCTATGCCACATCTGACATCTTAGGGACATGGATCACAGATGCGTGATATTTAGAGGAACTGATACAAAGCGCCGAAGACAAGGCTAATAGTATCATCAGACCCCTTTGGAAATAGTTGAAACGTTTTGATCAGTTTAAGGAAAAACCACTGGGAGTATGACTGTTCAAACACACCGCTCAACCCAACCCGATCAGAAACCAGAGACTGTTTGAGGACGCGTCAACTCCCCGGGACGAGCGTGGAGAAGGATGTTTGTTGGAGAGTGTACCCAAAACGATGAAAGCAAAGCGAGCGACTTTTAAACCGCTTCAATCACCCCAACCTGAAATGGAACCAGCGAGGGGAAATCATGTGCGAGGACAGCTGATTAAAAACCGAACCTCGTTGATTTGGTCAAGGATGTGCTAAAAAACGTCGCCACTTCCAAGCTATTGGTGGAAATCCTTTGCCGCGGCTCTCAGTGATGCCAACGTCCCCCCCAAGATTTAGTTGGAAGTAACCCTGACCGTTGGAAGTTATGACACACAAAAACCCGCACCCCTGTCCCTATTCTTACAGTCTACGGAAGGACCTGTCCGTGGTGGGTTCCTCTTTTCCCCCAACCCGCGTTTTTTCTACACCATCCATGCCAACTCCCCCACCATCACTGAGAAACGTTCCTTATCATCGAACAAATCACGAGGTAACAGAAACTCTGAACCCGTTGGACCGGGGAGACACCTTTTCTTGAAAAAAAAACACACAGACGCCCCGAAACAACAAGATGAAGCAAGAACCGGCGCCTTTGATGGCTTGGGAGTCCTACTGACTAACACCCGAAATGGCTCCGCGAAAAATAAGAAAAACATATCGAAATCGAACAATTTGGCTCAGGCTTACTACACATCACAACCCCTGGATCTTTCGGTGGTGTTCACGCCTTGAAACGTATAACGAAGGCAAAGCGTCTGTGCTCAAAGAATGTTTAGTCTCGAAGATCTTATAACTCTTCATAACCGTCGCACAATGTGAGAGGAGGGCGGTTGTGTAAGAGGAATGGAACCATCAATGGCAAGCTGATCTGAGTGACGTCCAACAGACTGAAGAAAAACAATGATGTTTTAGCTATCGGCTGACAGTCATCGATTCGGCGGGGTTTGTGTGTTTGGATGGGTCGTTCCTTTTGGAAAAACAAGACAGGCCCTGTATGGTAGAGGCCTTTGAACGCATACTTGAAAGGGTCGGAAACCCCTCAAACGCCAAACAACATAGGGGCAGAGTTTTTTCTGAACAAAACATTTTCAACCGTTTTTGAAGGAAAGAAGAAGACACTTTTGTTGTGACAGAAACGGGATACGAAAGCCTCTGTGGTAGAGAGACTGAATCCACTGGAAAGAGAAGCCTCTGGCCTACTACCAAAATAATACTTTGAGATTGGGAAGTTTTACACAGTTGGTAAAGGCAGACAACCATTTCGTTTTCACAACCGCAGAATCCACGTGCGCCCGCAGAAGTGACAACACACAACCAAGAAAATGTATGGCAGACTCTGTACAACAGCGACCAGCCTACGTCCCCTCCTCTCCTTCACCCTCAACTGAAACTAGAGATCGTGTACTCAGCATAAAACGAGAAGACATTTAAAAAAGGTTATTGCCTCTTGGTCTGAAGAACTTTTCACAGTCAGTCAATAAAAAAACCATCCCAGGACTGACTCCCTCAAAGGACGACATGGAGAAGACTTCAAGGAACGTTGTATACCAGGAGATACTAAAGTGGGAGAAACAGATTTACGTATGAAGCGATCTTGAAGCAACGCCAAAAAGCTAATGAGACAGCGTGAATATTTAATCAAATGGTATGGCTAAATGACTCTTCATTCAATTCATGGATTCCTCAGACAGCACGACCACCGACGCCACTGAACCATGCCTGATTCAGAACCAAGTAGAAGAGCCTGACCGCATGATGATGATGAAACACGTCAACTCTACCGCGGGGACACAGAACATCTGCGCGGTGGCGTTGTTTTTGGACGACGAGTTCCTCGCGTGAAATTTGGTTTTCGGGGGTTTGTCAGACCTCTGGTTTATGTGGGGGTAGGTTGTCTCTATTTAATCTGAGTCGCGGGTCAAGGAGTGGACAATTTTGGGGGTGCTCTTCGTGGGAGTTTCCTCGGGAGCAATCCTTCAAATCCTACCATCGATCCACGGCCAACGACCCACTGAAACCAGTATTTCTACTTGACGCTACCCGCAACAGCTCATGTCGTACTACCCGATAACAACGCGGTCACTTTTTCACCAAACTACCTCAAACCGTGTGACTGAACGGAGATGACGAAGTGGGCCTGTCTGAAATTCTGTTCAGCCAACCCGGTTCCTTGAACATTGAAGAACAAAGAAATTTGGATTCATTTTCGCCCCGATGGAGAGGTCAGATCAACAGTCGAAACAACTACCTGCCGGGGTTGTATGAATCACAGAATTTTTTGACTCATACATTAAACCAGGTATCGACGGTCTGTGAAGAAAGAAAAAGAAGCAACAACAAACTGTATTATAATCGGCTAACCCGAAAGTGGACAGTTAGACTGTATGAGGCTGATGAGCGTTCGCTCCAGATTCAGCCCCGCATTAAGATATCTTGGTCTGGAGAGAGACATTATGTTTGGAAAGGGTCTAATGAAAGTAAAAACCCAAGTACATCTCCAACGAGGGTTTGAGGTGTCTATGTCTACTGCGACTTTGGGCAACCACTCCTGTTGGTGATGTGCTGGTTCCCTTCTCCGAAATGTCCCCGCCTGGGAATCCAGCACGAAGTTGTACATCAGATGTTTGAAAAACCCAACTATATTCCTCTGAGTAGGTTCCAGTTCAACACAAGTGGAAAAGCTTTTAACCAAAGACACGGGCAAACCTCTGTCATTTGACAAAGGAAAACCATCGTGACGCTTCACTTCGAACGCAGAACGACCCTGACGCCTTGTAAGAGATGGTGCGTCCCGTCCCTTGAACACCGATGGAACTGCTTATAAGACTATACTGCGCCCAAGCTGGACACAGGGCTCCCTGGTTATAGGGAAGAAATACCGAGGGAGAGGCTTTGAACCTTCTAGGAGGACGCGGCGTACTCTCATCCCAGGGTTAAAAAGAGGCGGATAGGCTTTATGAAGGAAGGACGCGAACTGGCATGCAGCTCGCGCAAGATTCGGTCTGGGCAAAATGTGAAGGTCCGCTCTCCAGCACCGGGGTAGCCAGGCTGGCAAACGATTTGTTGCATCAAGAGCCGTGAGCAGAGTCACCGGCCCTGCGACACCACCGGGGGAACCCGCTAGGAGCGTATAAAATTAGCGTCCATTCAACACCAGCGGTGGGCTCACTCCAGACGCGGCAAGGGGAAGAAAAAGAAGACCACCAGGTTCTTCGAGAATTTTTGGAATAGACACCATTCCGTTGCTACACCAGCAATTCGCGTGAAGGTAAATACGACTTGACCTTGGTTTTCCTGTAGGGGTCACTCAATCAGCGAAAGACGTGCCATTTTAGAACATCATCCACTAGCAACCCTTGCTCACGGGGCACCCAATTGAATTCCATAGCAGCGTGGGCCACCTCAACTACGTGGACCTACCAATACCAAATCTCCCACATCTGTCTAAATGACAAAAGCCGATGGCACCGAAGGGGGGGGGGGGGGGGGGGGAGGGGGGGGGTGGGACAGCCCTTGAACGGCCGGCAGGACGTTGCCCCTGCAACAACTACGGCTCCATAGTCCTGTTTCTCAGGTGGATGTCTCCCCTGAACGACACCCTGATTTCATCCAGCTCCAACCACTTACCCCTATCGACGTACAATCGAGTCAAACATGGAACTACGGCCAGGAGCGAAAGACGGGAGCATTTGGACAATAGTCTGTATTTTCTCCTGACACAACCCGGGCCCCTCTTGAGACACCCAAGGGGATAACAATGTCGGCCTGAAAGATTCGACGGAGCTGACAGCTGGGAGTGTAGAATGGATTATGTGGGGACGCCTTCACACAGATTTGATGCGCCAGGAACGCTACCGGATCAACGAGTGGGACGTCAACTCAGACTCAGCCCCTCCAAAACGCCATGCAACCTCATGAACATGATGGTGGTGCGGTGCGCCCTAAAAGTGTCATCACTCACGCTTCCCTGTTTGTTCGCAAAGTGAAACTGAATCCGGCCGTTTCCTTGCTCATCGAAAAGGCGCTGGAAAGGGGTACGTGCAAGTATCCCTCAAAGAGAACCGTTCAGAAAGACCTGCGCATCCCCCAAGGCAACTTCAGCGCCATCCAAGACAACCTCTTTCTCCGTCAGACCCCAACAAGATCGTCGTCAATCTTTGTACACAGCGCGGCGTCATGGGCGTACAACAGAAATCCATGTCCACTGTCAACACGCCAACTTAAATTTCCTGTGTCTGTAACATGACGACGCCAATTTCCAGCCAAGGCGCCCTGACCCCGGGATTTTGAACAGCGGCAGTTTGTTGAGCCAACACAGTCTGATGCTGGGCACGGGTGGTGAACAGAGACGCCGAAAACCATCAAGTATCAAGATATGATCGAGGATACACCCTGTATGCTTTTGATCTGACTCCGTGTTTGCGATGGAGAGCCACAGTTGTGAACTGGTCCAGGAGTGGCGCACTTCGTCTGGAAATGAAGTTCTCCCAAGCTCTGCTTGGTCGGAACCTGTCCATGTGATTGTGTATGCAGAGTTGGACAATAATGTATCGAAAGATCGCGCTCGCCAAGTGCTGACAGACTTTTCAACAAGAAAAGTGTGGGACAGTGGTCGCTGTGTTGACTAAAGCATTCACGCCCGGGGAGTGTCTTGGGGGAATAATGCGAGGAACAAGCTCCCTCCTCTATTTTACCACCCAACGACCCTCGCCTTGGGGTTGATTAACACCGACCAACACTCTGGCCCGGAGAACATTGGGCTCAGTGTTTGGTTTGATGGTCGTGGTAAAGCAGAATATATTGACGTTTTGGGCTACCCCCTTCGTGTATCCAGACATTGAAACGTTTTATGTTGAAACACAGTTGTCAGTTATCGTTTTAACCAAAGCTTATCAAGACTTGACCACTCAAGCCTGTGGGGTCTATGTGCTGTATTTCATTTTAAGAAAAAGTCGGAGGTCCTACTTCCCCAAGTGTTGTCGGTGTGTCCACCCCCATCAAAACAAAAACTGAGGACCATGAATCACAAAGTGAGAATCATTTATTCAATCTGTTACACTAGAAAAAGACGTGTTAAAGCGGTTGTAAGGTGAGGAGTGTGTCACATACAACACACGTTTCACCGGCGACTCACATGAGACGGTTCTGGAGGAAGTTAAAGTTGGGATTGAAAAAATGAAAGCTCAGATGCGCTTGACTCTTATCCATCTGTTTGTCACAAGTTGTTACCAATGTATCGCGCCGAGTTTTGAGCAAACTGTACAGAGTGCGGAAGAAAATTGTGTCACAGGCTTCTTTCATACTCGTGGTGACCACTTGTGGTCGAGACCCGACAGAGATCGTCTTTCGGCCACATGGTCTCATCTTCGTATCCGTATGAAGTACCAGAAGGTTTTAAACCTGGCTGTGTTGGAAGTCCGAACTGGCATGATACAAATCCCTAGAGTTTCAAAACAAAAGTCGTCAGTCATATCGCTCATAAAATTTAAAATCCAAACCAACCAAATCTTGAACTGTTGATTGGCTAAACCGTTCGTTTTTCACTGATTGGGTTTGTTTGAATATCCAGTTTGAGGTGGTCTGAGCGGGGTCTTAAACCATCCTGGTGTAAACGCATACACAACAACGAGCTATATAAAGAGGTCTCCACCATGTCGTTTTATATTTGTTTTTTATAATTTTAATTATTTTTTTTTTATTTATTTATTTTTTATTTTTATGTTAATTGTTTTTTTTTTTATTTTATTTTTATTCTTTTTTTATTTTTTTATTTTTTTTATTTTATAATTTATTTTTAGATTATGATTATTTTTTTTTTATTTTTATATTTTTTTTTGTTTTATGTTTTTTATTTTTTTTTTAATTTTATTGATTTTTTTATTTATTATTTTATTTTTTTTTATTTAATTGTTTTTATTTTTTTATTTTTATTGGTTTTTATTTATTATTTTTTTTTTTTTTTTTTTTTGGTTTGATTATTTACCTTCTCTCGCCGCTCGCGCTGACAACACGTCTTCATGTCACCGACCAGTACCATGAAGAACAAGGAGCCAGAGCCTACACTCTACCCACTGGGACCAACATTATGCACGTCAAAACGTGCAAAGGTGTGTCAGAAATCTATGTGCAACCAATTACAAGAGAACCAAACCAACACCAAGGGTGGTCGACTGGTCAGGCGCAGCGGAGGACTGTCACTGGGATTGCAAGAGTTTGAAAGACTGGTCAAACTGAAAGAATAAAAACGGCGCGGACTCAAAGACCAAACACACTTCTGCCTGTGACAATGCAAACGCAACTACCCCAAGAGCAGCAGCAGTGGCAGTACCATCCTTACTCCATCTCGCCCTTCGACTCTAAGACTC
The DNA here is from genome assembly GCA_018398815.1 of Conus ventricosus. Lineage (NCBI taxonomy): Eukaryota > Metazoa > Mollusca > Gastropoda > Neogastropoda > Conidae > Conus > Conus ventricosus. Next base: position 99,937,269 of record CM031601.1, read on the forward strand.
CTGCGGATATCTCTGCAGTGTGAACAACCGGATGACTGCCCACCACCCCCACCCTGTTTGCGCACGCCCGTGACAACGCGGGTGGTCTGGACATTCTCAAGACAGAGCCGCAGGTCCAAGCTGGTGTTGTGGGTCCCAAAACAAAGAAGGGGCCCCCGAAAGAAGACCCAACTGGCTTGGGTGCCCGTCCTCCCCCTGACGTTGGAACGATGGATGGTGTGAAATGTGGAATCACACACCCCTGTCGGAGTCCTGCACCGCTGTGACAGAGCCACGCAGTCCCCAGAACAGAACCCTACACTTCCCAGTGCCACTACTACTACTGCCCAGCGGAGGATCCCTACATCCCCTGCCTTGAGAGAAAAGCGATGGAGCGCATGTCCGACTTTTGAATAATAGTGGGCATGTGGTCGACTGTAAACAGACTTTTATAACAGTGTTTATATTGTTGTTTGTGAAAACAATATGTTCTTGTGTACTTTGTGTCGTTGTTAAAGTGTTTTTTAAAGGAATGTAAATTTTTTTATGATGTTTGTCCTCCCTGAACTGAAATATCCAAAAAGAAAATAAAGGCAAAAGCCCAAATGGCATATCAGTCCCAGAGAGCGTCGTTCATGATGTTCAAGCCTCCTGTCTGATATAACCGCTTGGCTGCCCTATCGTCAACGATCACTGGACGCAGTTCTGTTGTGAAAAGCAACACGCGGAAACCCACCTGCATTGTGTGTGTGTGTTGTGTGTGTGTGTGCTCGCTCTCCTCTTCTCTCCTCTCTCCCGCTACTCTCTTTCATTCCCTCTCTCCTCGCTCTCTCTCTCTGGCATTGTGGTTTGGTTCTCAGACCAGCTGTAAAAGGCGACGCAGCGTCGCTTTGTCCACCGTGGAACGCGGGAACGCGGACCGCGGTCATCTTTTGTTCAAAGCAGACAAGGACATGCCCCTCTTGTGGTTGTGAACACGCGTTGTCGTGGTCGAGGGTGTTGCCTTTGAGCGCGGCTTACTCTCGGACAACTTTGGGGCAAGACTGACCAGGTTGTTTCGAGTCTTTGTGGTGGGTTAGCGGTCGCCATTTGGTATGAACCCATCGAACAAGGAGAGACTGACCAGTGTGTCCCGAGGCTGGTGGTGCGTTGATCGTGGTCGTTGGAATATTTCACAATAGCTCGGGGAAAATGGCGCCTCCATTGTGTGACTTGGTCCGACGTGGAGTCTGTTTTCCGTACTTGTAGCAGATGTGCTGGTGCTTTTGGTTTCTGTGGGTGTGGGTGAGGTTCCTGGCCGGAGTCTGTTTCTCATTGTCTGCTACGAATGGTGTGAAGAAGAGATCAAAGGTATGTCCCAACGCCATCGGGGGTTATTTGGCGGGAAATAAACCATAATATAAGCTTCCCAAACCCCCATTCTGTGGCATATTCTAAAAAAACGAAATGCTGCCAGTGTTGTGTGTGTGTTTTTTTTCGGCTCGCAACGAAGACATGAAACGGTATTGAGGCGAGGGAAGAGGAGATGAGGGGGAAGGTATGGCTTCCAAAAATACTGGTTGGAAGAAACGGTCAGTCCTCCGGGTCGGATAGTGGGGAGGAGGAGGAAAGACGAAGAGGGCACAAACGATAAGAACACAACAACCAACACAAGAACAACAACACATAGACAACCACACCCACTATCACTACGTTTACCACTACCCACCACTACCAGTCACCACCTCCATTACGACCAACACCCCCACCAAGACTACTGGTTGCAGCAAGACCAGCACCGCAGCCGCAATTGTTGGATTTTGTCTGGCCGCCACCTCCACCAACCAGCAGAGTGGACGTTATATTCGGTAGGGCTGCAGAATTATGTGATGTGTGTGTGTGTGTGTGTGTGTTGTGTTGATTTATTTTAACTCTGTCTCAGCGCACCTGAAACACACAGATGAAAAAAAAAAAAAACTCACTCTCATAGGCAGTATGGCTCCCGTCTGCCTAACCTTTGTAGGCTGTACTGAACCGCAGCTGGAAAACAAACCAAAAGTAAAAATGAAACAGACAGTCGGTGAAGTCGGTTTTTTTTCCCCCGTCGCTGACCCTTAAAACTATGAGAGTTGAAAAAAAACGATGAACAAAGTATTCAAACGTTTAACTTTAAATAATCGCCTCTAGGTTTTAAAATCACCAGGAAACAACCAACGAGTGGAGTGGGGGATGTTTCCCAAATTTTGTTTAGATTGGAACACCACAGCGTTATCGCACTTGAAAAAATGAGTTTTTTCAAACAGCTATCAATCATTTTAATAAAGACGACAGCAGTGGAAACTTACAGACATGGCTTTAACAAACCGAGAATGCTAGACAGGGTTGGAAAGGTGGAGATTCCGTCTGAAGCGACGATGCGTTTAATGTAGAAGAAGGAAAGAGACTGCGATCTTGGGTGTAAGTGAACATAGCTTTTCCGTCTGTACGGAAGCCGGTGTGGGTACCACCGCCAGTCCCTGTGTAGTGAGCACTCCGTTGATAAACACTTTGTAGCGTGTTGTGATGTTGACTAGTCCGTTGCAAACTGAATTTGTCTTTTCCTTGGCCGGAACAGAAATAGGTTTTTGAACACAGTCCCATCATACGAGTCCCTCCTGTGTATTCTGTTTTGAACAAACCCGGTGTTCGTTGGGTCATTCGCACACGGTCCAAAGCAGTCAGGACAGTGTGTGGGTTCCACGCTACCCCATGGTGCGTGTGTGTTGGAACAACGCTGTGTGTTGTGAGCACGGCTCAGCTGAAAACCACTGTGATTCTCCTTGTAAAAACTGTGGCGCAAAGATGGTTGTATAACCTCGTCATAAACTCTCGCGATTACTAAGCGCCATTAGAGTGAGTCTGTGTCCATCCCAGCCGTGCAAGTCAGACCTGTCCACGAATTTGTCCAGAAAAATCGTAATATAATTCTAACATTCGCAGTTTTTGCGTACTGATAGACAAAGTATCCATTCTGCAAAGGGAGTGCCCAAGCTTGATTTTTTCTTGCTCCATTTCCACTTCTTCGACATCATCCTCCTATTCGGTCAGTGTTTGAAACCGACTTTCGGTGGGGGGAGGGGGGGGGGGCAGTGACCAGTTTGGGGGCGTTGGTCCACTGTGACGTAGTGAATGCCCCTGTGTTTTTGGCGATGTTGGTCAGAGTTCTGTAATGCCATAGGCGCTGTACCGAGCAACTGGAACGGTTCAGCCAAGAGGGATTGGGAGGAATCAAGGTGCCCCCGTGTCTACGCAGCGCAACACCCGTGTGTCACTCAATTCCTTGAAACACGGGGGGGTGTGGACCCATGAGCAGTGTGAGGTTGGTCACACACAACAAGACCATGTAGCCAAGTACCATTGAGTAAAGGAGTGCCGTGAAAGAATTTTTTGTCCATATAGCTCCCGACCAAATTCGACGTGGGGGTATCAGGTTTTGTGCTGTTTCGGCGTATTCCCGCATGTATTTGTCGCCAAGGTTGTCGTTCCCAACGGTTCGCGGTTTTTAAAGAGGGTGAAGTTCATAAATGGGTCGTGTCAGACTGGCGGGCACACAAATTCCACATTCAATCCGCCAAACAGAGTGTCATTTTTGACAGCGTTCAAATTACCTTGTTCTGTGATAGAAGCCATACCCTGAAACGGTGTTGAGAGAACGGGATAACGCGTTTTTAAAAAGTGTCGATGGGTGGGGTGGGGTCGTGTCTCTTGCCTGGCCACTGACATTCCCACATTTCCGACCACAGGTCACGTGCAGCATCCTCACGAAGATAGCTGGTAATGTCTGTGGGTGGTTTCCCTGAGATCGGGTGAGCGGTTTTCCCATTCACAGGGTGAATGTGTGTGCCACGCGTGAGATGACAGACATGCCGTGAAACCAAACAGCCATGAAACTGGTACATAACCGTGCTGTGCGAGTCCCAACCATCCGACGGCGGATGTGTCTGCGCCCTAAACGAGGTTCTTTCCCGTTAAACTTGGCTGTTGTGATGTTGTTTGTGTGCGCCGTCACTCTAACCCTTCTCTCGCGGCTGACCATACACGTCCCGTTCGTTTCGCCGTAAAGCCCGGCGCACGCTTCGAACCGTTGGGGTGTTGTTGTGGGCATGGGCTTGAGTGCTACCCATAGTAAAGCGCATTGGCGTCATAGCCGCGAACCGCTGAACAGGTTTGGTCCGAAGGGTCACGAATGAATGTTTTTGTCTTTTTCGTGATATCTGGAAAGATACTGGAGGGACCCCAACAATATTGTCACGCAACAGCGTATGTAAGTCTTCTTGTTGGTGCAATGAAGAGAGAAAAGTACACCACCGGGAGATAGGGTTTGAAACAAGTAGAGTTCAGGTGTTGCCTGGAACAGAGATACATCTGTGTCAGAGAAGATCAACGCCGAAACGCGAATACAGGTCTATCTGGGCTTGAAGAGCCTGCATGTACGCGCCACATCCTTATTGTTGTACCACAAACGCAAAAAAGCTGTTAAACTGGTCATCTTGTTTTTGGATGCCACACAGCTTGCACACAGAACGCGTATTGTTCGTCCGTGAAGTTTTCATTGGTTGAGTTTGCTAAAAAAGGCGGCGTGAGGTGGGAGAGAGGTTTTCTATTCATTTGTTGTCCCAAACTGGCATGTACGCGTCACAAAAGTACCCTTTAGGTTCCTCCACCCCAAACCTTGAGATATTTTGAATAAGGAAAATCCAGGGGCCAAAATGTTGCAAAGTCCAAAACTTGAGATTCTGACTGGCGATACATCAAGATTGAGTGTTGCGTTTCTACCACAAACTTGAAAGGGTTTTGGTTTTTGACTTTTTTTTTGTTTTTCCTCCCTCAGCCTCGTCTGCCTCCTGCGCCCCCTCCTCCTCTTCCTCATCCGCCCCAGCTCCAGTCAGCACCATCCAAACCCGATCTGGGATGTCCGACTCATTTCCTCTACATGGTCTGTCATAGCAGACGTATCCAATACCTCGGAATCAAATAGGAGGTTGATGACAATCAGGTCATCAACTTGGAAGAATTAAACCACCACCACGGCAGGTCGTGGAGGGAACGCTTCCAGTTGATTTCTTTCAAGGAAACGGGGCGGGAATGTGGTGAGAAGGTTACAGAACCTCGTCACCCTGCGAAGGGTCAATCATGGCTTCAACGTAATCAAACGCATCCTTCGACATGTTCACGGAGAAGAGATAAAGGAGGTTTTCTGAGTCTGTTCCAAATTCGTCTCCATGGTGTCAACCATTTGCGGGGTCCCCCTCCACCACGAAACAACGAGGCTCCTTCAAACCCAGTACGTTGAAGCGACCGCGACAAGAGGGGAACGTGTCCTACTGTGTATGTCTTGCTGGCGTGCTTTTTCGTTGCCGGTAAGGTCCATCGTCACAAGAAACACTCAAATCAAGGTTGCTCTGATAAGGAAAAAACGAAATCGGGACTCAACAGAAATACCATAACGACTGAGTTGCCTGCGCAACACACCGATTCCGGTGGTGTGGGACACCCCTCCTGTGTAAGTGTGTTTTGAGTCGGACTGCCTTACACGGGGTCTCGGTTTGTTTAGCTCCCTAAGCGATGCCACAGTTTGGCACATTTGGAACAAGCGAGCGAGAGTCCTAACTTGTCAATGTCAATGATGTGCATAAAATGTTTTTGTACACCAACACTTTAAGCGTGTCGGCGGGTTTGTAATCACTGCGACGGACAAGGAACGAGGCACGGGGGGGTTGTGCCTGTTCATCAAATCAAACACAAAGGCCACATGGATCTAAACGTAGCCTCACCGGATCCCAAATCTACAGAGTAATGGCCGGGAAAATGTATGGTGGGGGACTTATACCCTACCCACTGCTGATAGAGACCTTGGTTGGTTTTTGTAGGGGAAGGTACAGAAGCGCCTGTGGAGAGCGAGACAACGAAAGAACCAATGTCCGTCGTATGTAAACAAAACATGGTTTTGGTCTTTTTGCAGCGTTCAGAAAACGAGGGGTTGGGCAAGGTAATCGGGCAGTGAGGCACAGCCACAACCAATGGAAAGGCAGGTAGAGGGTACACCATAAAAGAGGTAGACAGGAATGGCCTGAACAGAGTAAAAACGCGAGTTGGGCCGTTCTCTCTGAACATGGCCCAACATGTCATGATCAACGCAAGTCAGAAAGAAAGGCAGAACATCTGGTTCGTATGGAGGATCCGAGGCTTGGCTAGAGCCCTGTGGTTATTACAACGAGGCTGAAAGAAAAGCAGATTCTCCCTGCTCTTTAGTCTGAGAAAGAAAAGAAGGAGAAAAATAATTTTAAAACGTGGGTTTTGTTTTGGAAAACGATCCAATAGCGATCATCCATTTGGGAGAATCATCATAAGGGGCACCAAAACAAAGTGTAACAGATTGAAGGCGTTACCGGGCCTTATGGGGTTTGTGATACGGTTCCAATATTTGTCCTACATCCTACATCATCCGGAGATAAATGATCTAACAGCTGTGGTCTTACCTGTGGGTTCAATATTTTCCTCGGGTCGAAAAAAAAGGATGAGAAGCAGACTCACTGTCACTTTTCGCTTCCTTTCCCCCACGTGTACCCCTGAACGGTCCTTGCCTCGTGGTGGGTTCCACCGTCGTGGGGCCGCATTTGGATATGGTCCCAGTGGTCTTTTGCGACCAAAACCAACATGACACACGACGGGCACACAGGCTGACCCGCGTTCGTGTGCACCCGGACATGGCGGTTGCGGTTGGCTCTGTCGGTAATACAGCAGACACTCGGACAAGTAAAAGAGAAGCTGAATTCTTGGGATCTTCTTTCTGCGCAGACATGTTTCTGGCACCGCGCAAGACGTGATCGTTGCGGGGTAAGTTTCTTGACGAAAGGGCAACGGAGCCTGGATGCGATGAGTGCAGCGACAGTCTCGGGGCTCTGATAACAGACACAGAACCTCTCTTTTTTATCAGGAAAGTGCTCTCGCCAAGCCGCCTTCAGAGTCGCGTCCCTTCCCAGAGGTACCGTACTCCTTATGGGGCCCATTGTGCAAGCTCTGAGTGGTCTCAGTATAACGACGCCACGCGCCCCCCCACGCGTCTTTTGTTCTGTAGTGTGTGTGTTGGAATGGGGTGTAAAACGATTGATGAATGACCCGCAGCTGTTCTGGGTCCTTTGGTCCGGGAACACGCCCCCTTTCGGCCTTGGCGCGTGTTTCAAATACCCACCCCGCGCCCGTCCTTTCTTTGTGGTCTGTGGTATTGATTAATGACCCGCAGCCCCCCTCCCCTAACTCTTTGTTCTGTGTGTCGGACCACACCTGCCCTCGCCCGTGGCGCGGGTTTCAAATACGGCACTGACTAGCCTGCTGACCATCTCGTGTTTTTGGTCAAATACCCACCCCACGCGTCTTGTTGCGGAGAGTATGGGATGTAAGGACCTCGCAGTCTGTTTCTTGTTCTTTGGCTTGGACACACCTGCCTTCGCCTGTGCCGTGTTGGTCAACTACTCACGTGGTACACACCCAGCTGCTGCTCATGGCTATATCGTCTGCGGGTAACCCAGGCAACAGCATTCTCGCTCCCAGCTCACTCTGAGATCGTCACGAAGAGGAAAAAAAAAAAAAAAAGGCCAGCACCAGCAGCAACAGCGGTAGCAGCAACAGCGCAGCAACAACACCAGCACCAGCACAGTAGCACCTTCTATCATGACGGGAGGCCTCTTTCCCGCTAGGGGGGAGCAATATCTCACCGGCAATCAGTTAAAGGCGGCATATACCTACATGTAACGCCAGTTTGAGCGATATGGGAGGGGGTAAAACCCACAAAAACAGGGGTTTACACTGCAATCCCAACATGTTGAAAACGCCTCATTGGCTATGCCACCAAGGCCCGCACGGTAGTCCGGACATTGAAAGAAGAACAACAACAACAACACAACAGCACCAGCCTGCACCAACCGCAACAACAGCAACAACGATGCCGCAGCACAATCCAGTATCGTCAACAACAGCAACAACGACAGCAGCTAAATAGCAACCAGTGGCGACGTCAGCAGGACGACAGCACACCAGCAGTCAGCAGCAACAAAACAAAAAAGAAAAGTTGGTGGAGCAAAGAGACGACGAGGCGCATGAAGGCCTTTTTGGACACAACCCTGCGTCACACAAGAAGAAACACAACCACCCCAACCCGGTAGCACAGCCGTTCTTCGGCAACACTCCAGTCGTTAGTACTTTTTTCTGTGCCGGTCTGTCTGTGTTGTGTGGGTGTGTGTGTTGTTGGTGTGTGTGTGTGTGTGTGTGTGTGTGTGTGGTGTGTCTCGCTCCCTCTCGCTCTCACTCTCTTCTCTCTCTCTCTCTCTATCCGCTCTCCCTCTCTCCTCAGCTCTTTGCCCTCTCTCTCTCCGTCTCGATGCGTCTAGGACGTACCACTATCGCGCCTGTTGATTTCCACTTCGTCCATGACCTTAGTCCGACATTATTCTTGGTATCCAGTGGGGAACGATGATGAGCCCCACCGCCACACCAACTCGGTCGCCATCACCACCGCCACCATCACCACTGCTGCCATCACCACCGGCCACCACACCACCTTCACCACCACCACGACCACACCACCCCGCCAGCGCCATCACCACCGCATCGCCGCGCGACCACCTCACCACTACACCATCACCGCCGCCATCACACACACCACCTTCACCACCACGACCCCTACACCACCGCCATCCCTGTCGCCCGTCGCCACCACCCTCTTTGGTGTGTGCTGTTGCTGTCTGTGTGTCCTGTCTGTTTTGTTTTGTTGTCCGTCTTATGTTTTGTGTCTGTGATCGGTTCGATCACATCGCTCAGAAATAAGGCTAACCCGTGGGGGGGGGGGGGGGGGGGTGGATCGATCAGTGAGCGCGTTCAGTTTAAGACCTCCTGTTTGATAACGACTGGCCGCCTAGCAACTCCGGACGAGGGACTGCACGGACCATGACGGAACACATGCCTCATCATCAGTCATCTCAACGCCATCAGTATCGTCTGAAAGGTGAGTGGGTAGTCGCAAACGGGTGTTGCCGAGAAAAAAAAAAATGTGTCTCAGCAGTGTCATCACCGCCGTCGCTAACTCGTCCGACGTACCCACGCAAGCCAAAACCAAAACAAACACGGCTCACATCGATCCGCATCGCGCCGTGTAGCAAACACACACACCTCCCATCTATTTTTAACCCTTACGTCAGCAAACAAGAAAAAACATGGTTTATTAAACGAGCGTGACTCATCGTGACAAGAACTCAAAAACAAAACCACGTGACCCGACGTCACCTGCCGCGCCGCCACCTGCCGCGCATGCGCAACACCGGGGGAGGTCCCTGCCGAGGTCCCCAAAAGAGGCATGAAACCTCCCTGACCCTACTATGACTTCATGTATGTATGTATGTATGTATGTATCTGTGTTTTCATGAAAAACCATTGACACTCATTCACAAAGTGTGGACAAATTCCAAGTGACCACAAAGACAAAGACGGCTATGTATATATGCCTGCGTTCTCAGCACCTTGCTGTATGGCAGTCAGACATGGACCATGCATGCTCACGAGGATAAAAGGCTCAATCCTTCCACCTCAGAAGCCTCCGACGTATACTCGACATCTTCTGGCAAGACAGGATGACCAACACAGAAGTCCTGTCTCACGCTGGCCTCCCTACCTTGTATACCCTCCTGAGACAGCGTTGGCTGCGAGGATGGTCGCATCCCAAAAGACTTCCTCTATGAGAGCTTGCTGCAGGGCAGAGAAACATTAGCCGTCCACAGCTGAGATACAAAGACGTTTGCAAAAGAGATATGGAGGAGCTTCAGATCAACACTGAGTCCTGGGAGGACCTCACAGCTGACCGCAACAGCTGGAGAAGCACTCTCAAGAAACAGCTGCAGATTGGCGAAGATTAACTGACAGCTGCTGCAGCAGAAAAAGCGAGCCTGCAGAAAGGGGATGCCAGCCAACAAACCAGTGTCAGCATACAGATGTGACCGCGCGACAGAGACTGCCACTCTCGCATCGGTCTCTACAGCCACAGGCGACGCCGCTCGGGTCATGCAGACAGCCCGGACAGATATACATCTTAGGTAGGATATACTCTATCCATGGTCAGCTATGACCGACGGAGGCCTACATACAATACACATCTGCAAAGATCATCTTGTGATTTGATGATGTTTAGCAAAGCCAATACGCATGACTGATTTAAAAATTTGACATGAATTCCTTTCAGATATCACTGAGATCGTCGCACGATTAGGAAAACGGGACGTTGTCTCCAAGTCATTCCTCATTGAGAGGATACAGCAGTTCAACGTGATATTTTTTATGGTATAAGCACATACTTAATTTCAGTAACTCTTATTCTCAATCAATTCAAGCAAACTGTCGAAGCATATCCATATAAAAAAACAAACAAAGAAGGAAAAACCAGAGAGAGAGAGAGAGAGAGAGAGAGGAGAGAGAGAGAGAGAGAGAGGTAAATCAAAAAGTCTAAAGCACAAATTGATCCAGTTTGAATATTTTAATCAGAACGTAGTTCTCTAGTCTCTACGTGCCATTGTTCTATACTGAACGAAAAAATGGATAAAAAAAACTATGATAGCAACAACAACAACAGCAGCAGCAACAACAACAACACCAACAACAATAACAACAACAACAACAGCAACAACAACAACGACGACGACGACGACGGCGACGATGACAACGCTGACGACGACGGCGACCATGACGACGATAACAATACACCAACGACAACGGCATAACAATAGCATCACAACCAACCAAGACGATCAAACAAACAAACACAGGTCTACCAACATGCTTAATGACATAGTAAGGCTGTATGGCCACCACAGGTCTACCAACATGCTTAATGACATGACATAAGGCTGTACGGACAACCAGGTCACCAAATTTATGATGGACGTAAGGCTGTACGGACACCACAGGTCTACCCATGTTATGACTAGTAGGCGAGGACACACACAGGTCACAACCGCTTCAGCAGGCATAAGGCGTACGACACACCACACGCTACAGACACGACTTAGGTCTACCAACATGCTAATGACATCAGTAGAGGCATGTAAGTGGACGACACACCACAGGTTCTACCAACATCCACATATACATGACATCGAAAGCAGT
>CM031601.1:99961631-99964131 GCA_018398815.1 Conus ventricosus
TGCTGGGGGGGGGAACAATCACATAAAATGATCAACTCTATGCATAGACGGGGAATTAAGCTGATTCTTCCCGACAAGTCTCTATCAACCACGGGCAAATTCGCAAAACTAATGATGTTACCACTGCAGAGCCAACTGACCTATAATAAGGCAGTACTAATGTTTAAAGTCCATGCAAACATGGCGCCAACATATCTTGCTGAGTTTATCGAAATGGCAACAACGCGATATGATTCAAATAATTACATTTTACCACGTGTCCGCATTGATTTGTTCAAATCTAGTTTTGCATATTTTGGTCCATCTGTGTGGAACTCTCTTCCTCCGTCTGCCAAAACATGTCAATCACTGCCGTCCTTCAAATCAGCAGTACTTAAACATTTACTTGAACAATAAATCTAACCTTTTGATCATAGTCTCAAACGCCCTACTTTTATGCTTGCCTCTAATATTAGCTAATGAAAATGTGTGTGTGTGTGTGTGTGTGTGTGTGTGTGTGTGTGGTGTGTGTGTGTGTGTGGTGTGTGGTTGTGTGTGTGTGTGTGTGGTATGGGTGTGGATGTGGTATGTGCATGCATGCGTGTATGTGTGGGCGTGTGCATGCATGTGAGCGCGCGCGCGTACGTGTCTGATTGTGTTTGTGTAATTTTGTAATGGATTTTTTTTTCTTATAATTATTATTCTTATTACTAGTGTTATTGTTAATATTATAATGTTGCTATATTCTTCATTGTTTCTGTCATTAATATGTGCAGTCAGTTTAGTTGAATGTTGTAGAATAGCAAGGACAGATTGGAAGAATAGGCACTGCCTAAAAATCTCTATCCTTGAGTAATAAAGTTTTTGAGTCTTGAGTCTCTCTCTCTCTCTCTCTCTCATCTCTCTCTCTCTCTCTCTCTTGCACACACAACACACACACACACACACCACACACACACACACGCGCGCACGCACGCACGCACACATGCACGCACGCACGCACGCACGCACGCACGCACGCACGCACGCACACACACACACACACACAAAGAGATTCAAAAGATTTAATCCTGTGACCCCGTTTGGGGCATGGAGGACTTGAAACAAAATAAACAAATGTAAATGAAACACATCAAACATCAAAAAATGTTCCCGATAATTAACACACTGGATGTAATATTACACAACTTTATAAAGTTTTGAAAACTTCGCTAAGTTTAGCAACACTTTTTTATTACCACAGAGCAAAGGACAATAGTTAAATACGGACTTTATACATGTAAATTATTTTGGTATAAACATATTTCTGATATCATCATATTTTGGTGCATTTCATTACAAAATAAAATTCGTCTCCAAGGTCATCTGGTCGCAGTCCCAACAAAATCGTTCATCATGAGGTATTCCAAATCGTCTGCAATTTGATTATGAGTTTATGATTTCCACAGCGGAACCGAATTAGAGGGTATATATAAACATCAGGCAACATTTCAATACATTTTTCACGGCAAAACTCCGTTTTAAAATTCCTATAAAACAAACACTTATTACTAGATTCTAAAGCATCGTTCCATGCACGTATGTAAACGTCTTCTAATGAATTACAAACAATTTCTACAGATACGGTGAACAGACGAAAGCTTTTGTGTCTCCCACACAAAGTCGAATCCTGTTTCGATAAGGATATTCCGTACACACACATAGACACACACACAGACACACACACAGACACACAAACACTCACACACACACACACACACACACACACACACACACACACACACACACACACACACACACACACACACACACACCACACACACACACACACACACACACATGCACACACACACACCACACATGCACACAACACACACACACACACACACACACAAATACAAATACACACACATGCAGAGATACAACTGAATCGATACATTTTCAAAAAAGCACAATAGCACAGGAATAAAGATTTTTTGTTTTTTTTTAGGTATCAACGTTACACCGTTGACAGACATGAGGGACACGTGTGTGGTGTTCCCAGTTATAGGCCCAGACAGACATGAGGGGCACTTGTGTGGTGTTCCTTCTCATGGAACAGGCCAGTTCCATTCATTGCCGATAGTGAACAAACTGGATGTCCGGCCGTTCGCCTCCTCTCCTTCCTTCGCACACTTCTCTCTCTCTCTCTCCCTCTCTCTCTCTCTCTCTCTCTCTCTCTCTCTCTCTCTCTCTCTCCTCTCTCTCTCTCTCTCTCTCTCTCTCTCTCTCTCTCTCTCTCTCTCTCTCTCTCTCTCTCTCTCTCCTCTCTCTCCTCTCTCTTTCTCTCCTTTATGAGACCAGTTTTCTTTACCTTTTTTTAAGCATCATATCATAGGCTTGCCTGTTCAAACAGGACTGGGGTAGCTTCAAGATCTTCAATCAGTACGTAATACACTTCACAAATGTACTTATATACAAAGGGTGTCTGCCTATATGTCCATATAAAACGGTGTCGGATGAATGAATAGGTACTTGAAGG
>CM031601.1:99974131-99986631 GCA_018398815.1 Conus ventricosus
AGCAGTTAATCCTTTCTTTGCTCTGTTTGCTAGGTCACACATAGTTGCTTGGAAAGATAATCTTGTAGTCAGTGTTATACCAAGATACTTATACATGTTAACAGCGGAAAGCTGAGCACCACCAAAAGTCCAATTTTCATTCGAAGCAAGGTAACCCCCATTCCTGAATACAACAATATTTGACTTTTCCAGATTCACAAGTAAATCTAAACGTTTTGAAGTATTATACAAGACATTCAGTTGGGTTTGCAAACCAATGACAGTATCAGAAAATAATGCAACATCATCAGCAAATAACAGAATCAAAAGTTCAATGAGGTCTGGAGAAAGCTGAATACCATGTCTACCAAAAGTGTTAATATCTTTAGTTAATTCATTGATGAATAGTGAAAAAAGCACAGGTGAACACACCTCACCTTGTTTTTAGTCCCCGTGGGCATAGAAAAGTGTCAGTAAGGTCACCACTAGTTCGAACACAAGTCTTCAAACATTATACACACTTTGCAATGCTTTCAAGAATTTTCCATTAAGACCATTAACAGAGAGAACCTTCCATAATTTATCCCTACTTACTAGGTCAAAAGCCTTCCTAAAGTCTATAAATGCGACATAGAGCTTCCTGTGTCTTAACAACTGCTTCTGAATCATTGCCAGTAAAGTGAAAATGTGATCTGTGGTACATCGTTTGTCACGAAAACCAGCTTGCTCCTCCCCAAGAATGTTGTTCATTTCAATCCATTTGGTTAACCTTCTATTGAGAACAAAGCTATATATTTTACTACAAATGTTCAACAAAGAGATTCCACGGTAGTTATCTGGACAATTCCTATCACCTTCTTAAATAGTGGTTGCAAGATAGAGACTGACCAATCTTCCGGAACAAACCCTCATCAAAAATTGTATTGAAAAATTTTAACAAGGAAAGGCATAATGACTTGTCTACTGTTCTTATAAAACTCTCCAATAAGCTTATCTGGGCCAGCTGCCTTATTACTCTTTATTGCTCGAATTGCAGCTTCAATTTCGGTAACAGAAATAGGTTGATTCAAAAAGTCGCAGTCAGTATGTACGGGTTCCCTATCATAATATTCATCAAAATCTGAACTGGTGTTTAATTCAACAGGTAAGTCATTAAAACACCTTTAAAGTGATTATACCACTGTTCACCAGAAATCAACCCCTGACCTTGAGTTCTTGGTCTAACTGAACGAACAATTTCCCAGAATTTCTTTGAGTCATTTATATTACATTGTAACGATGCAATAATATTCGCATTATGTAGTTTCCTTTTCTGTCTTAACAATTCCTTATACTCTCTCCTTTTCTGGCCATAGGCAAGTCTATCATTATCGTCATTAGTTCTATGAAACTTGTTTATCTGTGTTCGTAATACTTTTCTGCTTTGTTTACATTCAAGGTCGAACCAAACTTTTCTCATACCTATGCCAAATCTAATAGTTTTCATCATGCATTCACCAGCATACACAAAGCATTCATTGAACTTGGACAAGGCTTGATTAATGTTAACATCAAAAGGTCAGCAGCTTCACTAACTAATGATGAGACATGGTCAGAGTTCATACGTTCATAAAAAGTAGCTGAACTTTCTTCACCCATTTGTACTTACTAACAGAAACAACTTGGTGAGCATCATTCTCAATAACAGGTAAACAGTCAGCACTATCAGACAGTGAGAAAAACAAAAACAACAATAGCATGCTTAGTTTCTATTAACGGTCTTACATTAAGGCACTGACAATGAGGAAGTAAGGAACTTGAGGCAATCATATAATCAATTACGCTAGAACCACTATCAGATACATAAGTAAAGTCACCTGAACATTTCAATGCTTTCAGACCATTAAGAATACACAGATCAAATTCATGACATACATTTAACAAATATCGACCAAAAGGGTTTACCATAGTATCTTGGAGATTCTCGGAAGGGGTTCCTCACTTAGGGACGCATCCATATCATATGACATATAATTCTCTACAAATACTTCTTTTACGTCATCAATGGGGTCACAATTACTCAGGTTAAGTAGGCCAGTTCTTGAATTTAAATCACCACAAATTATCATTGGTAACCACCCAGTTTCTCTAGAAACTTCCAACAAGCATTCTTCTAACAAGGATATGCCGTTATAGATATCTGTTTCTTCATAGTATTTAGAGCCTTCAGGTGGGAGATAAGCACCTATTATCAAACAGTCCGAGTTCAATCCAAGAAGGCGGCGAGAAAACTTCCGAACAATAATATTGTCAATTTCACTGTCCACTCTTTCGACATAATTTGCAAATTCATTCCTAATTAAGAAAGTTACACCCCCGACAAACGACCAAAGACACTATCTGACACCTTAACACCCGGCTAGAGAAAACTTTATGTGAAGGGAACATTGAATCTGGAACTGCTTTTGTAAATGTTTCAGCCAACAGTATACAGTCATATCTGTCAACTAAAGGCAAAAAGTCGGCTCTCTGGCAATACGCCATAGACCTTCAATGTTAAGTGATGCAAAAGTAAAAAATCTACCTTTGTATGTACACTTCAGCGAAGAAGAACATAAGGTACAGTCTTCAGCTGTAACCAACGCTGGCTGCACTGCAGTGGGACTAGCGTGTTCAGTGCCCTGGCCTGCCCGTCATCTCCTGTCGCCCCTGCTGCCGCTCCGGCCCTCTGACGCCGGGGAGGCGTTCCTGCTGCCTTCAGGCTTACGTCTGTCCAGCCAGCCCTTCGTCAGTTTGGTTTGCCTGGAGTCGTCTGCACTTGAAGCCTTGGTCTTGTCACCCTTGCCCGCAACAGGGTGCTTCTCCATACTGCCAGCAGAGGCCTGAGAGCGGCCCCGTGTCATGGCAGGCGAAGTCAGAGAGCCGCGCACCGACAAGGACCGTGCCTGGTGAGAGCCACCGACACGGCCCCTGCCTCGACCCCCGCTCCCCACACAGGTGCTGTTGGGCCCCTCGTTGATGTTGCGGACTGCTGCGGGGTGGACAGAGGGGAACCCCCTCCTCGACCCCCGCTCCTCACACTGGTGCCGTAGGTCACGTCACCTGTTGTTATGGAACTGCTGCGGGGTGGACAGAGGGGAGCCCCTGCCTCGACCCCCGCTCCTCACACTGGTGCCGTAGGCCACGTCTCCTGGCGTTGCAGGCTGCCGCGGGGTGGACAAAGAGGAACCCCTGCCTCGACCCCCGCTCCCCACACTGGTGCCGTAAGTCTCGTTGCCGGGTGTTGCCAACCGCTGCGGGGTGGACGGAGGGGAACCCCTGCCGAAGCCTCGCAGGTGTGTGGGTGAAACGGGCACATCTCTTGGCACAGCAGTGGGCCTGACTCTGTGTGCGCTGCCTTCAGATCACAGCTGTCATGTGAATTGGCGGTAATGGAAGCAGGTATGACAGTCTCGAGTGTCCTCAGGACAGGGTCGTCCGTGGAAAGGTCATCGGTCAGTTTGTGGTAAGCACCAATGTCCTTGTCTCTCTGGGTGTTCAGTCCGTCTTCTGTCTGCTGCTCACTGTGTCTGTCTTCATCTTCATGATCACTTACAGGTCTGTCCTCTTTAACCCCATTCCCAGTGTTCTCAGTGTCGTGAAAGTCGTCAATGTCGCCGGACAGTGCCCAGTCCCCGCACAGAGTAAAGATACTATTGGGCACCCCGCCCTCCTCTCCTGCTTCCTCGTAGACACCCTCTTGGGCACGGTCAGTGTCGTCATAAGTCAGCTGTCTGTCTCTAGTGGTCGATATCGGATACTCTGCGAGTGTGATGTGTATTAACACACCGTCTGTTGTCGTAGTCGTTTGTTCTGTCGTGGGCTGATTGTGTCTTCTTGACGCTGTGACGGGCACCACACGGCCGTTTCTCAGGTACCCCCGTCGCCCCTCTTCCCGGAGTCGCATCATCTCGTCACGCTGGTGCGGGGTGAGATCAGGACCAAGTCTGACGCCCTCATTCTCCTGCAGCTCACGACGAGCCCTCTGGCTGGACATCAGGATCATGGTCAAGTCATGCCGCCTGAGGGTAACGATGACAGCTCTCTTCTGGTCACTATTGCGTCGTCCCACGCGAACAGCATCGACAACATCGTCACGGTCCCACACGAAGTCAGTGTAGTAGGTGTTCAGTAAGTTAATGAGCGTACTGACCAACCCTGATGGTGTTTCACCTGACGGTTCCTCCAGCCCGGAAATCTTAACGTTCCTGCGACGTAGATCTGACTGTATTCGCTCAAACTGGTTCTCTAGTCTCTGAATGTAATCTTCTGACTCATGCATTCGTCTCTGGAGGGTCTGTATATCCGTCGAGTTCCGTGTGACTGCCTGCGACACGAACGACAAACCCTGCTTGATGTCGGACATGTCATGAGCAAACTGATTCCGCATATTGACTGTCTGGTGTGAAAGGCTGGACACTAACCTCATGACAGAGTCAATCTGCTGTGACAGGCGCGCCTCACTACCCCCCGTCGTAGGTGTTGATAGAATTCTGAGGAGTGGGTCCGGGATTTTCTTCCACGGCACCACATCGCAAGATCAACACTGCCGACAACCACAACAAAAGCAAGTCTGACGGCCTAACTTTCAGTCGAGTAAAAATCAGCGTCCGGGACTTGTGAGAATTCACCGCTGCTCTCGCTCTCTTTGCCATAAAGATAATGAAAACAGGGTTGAAATACCCCACAGAAAGTCTGTGCTGCAGCGCAGCAATTGGCATGATCGGAACAAGCACGATTTCCTCAGTTGAAACACCTTGAAATTTTCTAAGTCCAAAAATCAGTTCACGCTATGCTACAGGTAGAAGGACGGGAGCCGAGAGAGAGAGAGAGAGAGAGAGAGAGAGAGAGAGAGAGGAGAGAGGAGGGGAGAGAGAAGAGAGGAGAGGAAGAGAGAGAGAGAGAGGAGGGAGAGAGAGAGAGGAGAGAGAGAGGAGAGAGAGAGAAGGAGAGAGAGAGAGAAGAGAGAGAGGAGGGGGAAGAGAGAGGTTAGGAGAAGGGGGAGGAGAGAGAGAGAGGAGAGAGGAGAGAGAGAGAGGAAAAGAGAGAGAGAGGGGGGGCACATGATAAAAGATGGGGCAAGGCGCGTTGTGAGGAGAGAGGAGAGAGAGAGAGAGAGAGAGAGAGAGAGAGAGAGAGAGAGAGAGAGAGAGAGAGAGAGAGAGGATATGCAACGTATAGAGAAGACAGAAACACAGAGCAATAGACGAGAGAGTGCAATTCAGAGAGACATCCAAAGATAGGCTGCCAGGGGAGTGCTTACAGAGAACTTAGGTATTCACGACGTTAAAAGTGAAGCTCCCTAGGAGGGAAGTGACTTCAAGCAGATCACCAATTCGTTTTGCTTGTGAATGTATTCTGCACCTCACTTTCTTAACATCTACTTCGGTTCTAGATCAGTGAAGCTCCCGGCCTACTCATCTCCGTCATCTTGCTCAAATTATGTTTTCGCTGTCTTTCTGTGTATCTCCTCGTCACGATCTGTCATCTTTTTTGTATTCTTCTTCGTCTCTCTCTCTCTCTCTCTCTCTCTCTCTCTCTCTCTTCTCTCCTCGTTCTATCTCTTCTCTTCTCTCTGTCTTCTCCTCATCCCTTTCACTTCTCTCTGCTTTGTTTCTGTCTCGTTTCTCTGTCTCCCTCTCTCTCTCTCTCTCTCCTCTCTCTCTCTCTCTCTCTCTCCTCTCTCCTCTCTCTCTCTCTCTCATGAATAAGAGGTATAGACTACTGTCATGTTTGAACGAAAGCACAGTTTCGTTAAAAAAAAACCAACCAAACAAAAAAAAAACAACAACAGTACATAATTGAAAACTAAAGCTGTGACACAGATGTATACCAGCAATAAAAGCAACAATAAAAATCACACACAGCAAAACACAAACAAACACACTGAAGATGAATGACGAATAAAAGAAAGGCAAAGCCATAAAAAAAGTTTTAAAACTAAACAGCAAAGAGAAGCAAAACAAAATCTTATGTGACGTCAAAGACAACAACATGAGAAATAATCAAATTACTGGACACGAAATCAATTGACGTCGTACAGACTGAAACAGCTCTCTCTCTCTCTCTCTCTCTCTCTCTCTCACGGGGAAATGTGAGCAGCGATCACTTGTGCGACACGCAAGTTAATTGGCTCTGTTGTTTTGATAATTACGAAGGATCCAGGAAGTAATTTGACTTTTCATCTAGCAAGGACGTCCATGAAGTGCAATGCCATCCGCACAGCTGGATTTCAGGACAAGATGTGGGTGTTTTCTCCCAGTTTTTCTTGCATTTATGTTCAAGAGAGTGCAAGCGAGTATCGCCATTCGCCTGAAGACATTGAAACTTAAAACAGTGTCGGACGGTGTAACCGTAGGCTGCCTCCTCTCCTTTTATTCTGGGCAGTTTATTACTTCAATGCGGCGACGTTGAACCAAATCCTGGACCACGAAAGGACAGCTACCGCCAGGCATGCTTGAGCTCAGACCGCCGGAGAGCCAGCACCGAGCAAGTAGCAACCTCCTCGACCAGCATGCCATCAGCCTCCCAGCCTGTTGAGCTGCCCTCCCTAAGAGACGTGGTGTCCATGCTACAGGAGCTGACCAACAAAGTTGATGGGATAAAAAACGACATCAAGGACATCAGTGATGGCTTCGCTTGCTTGCAGGAAGAGGTCCAGACCCTGAAGGGAGAAGTGACAGACCTTCGTCGCGAGAATGAAGATCTGAGGAAGAGGCTGCTAGATGTTGAACGTAAAGCCGACGACCTGGAAGGACGTTCCAAGCGGAACAATTTAATCTTATACGGTCTCCCTCGTAAACCGTCAGAAACGTAGGCGGAATGTGAAGGCGTCGTTGGCGACCTGCTGGTTGACAAACTGGACTTGACTGGTGATGTCCAGTTTGACAGAGTGCATCGCCTGAATGGAAAGCCCGACTCGCCTGTCATCGCCTGCTGCACCTTCTTCAGGGACAGAGAGAAGATTCTCAAGGCCAAGCGCAAGTTGAAGGGCAGCGGCGTGTTTGTTGGGGAGGACTTCACTTTTCGTGTAAGGCAGGTACGTAAACAGCTGTCTCAGCATCTCAAAAAGGCCAGAGAAGAGGGCAAGAGAGCGACTATGGTTTACGACCATCTCCTTATTGAAGGGAAAAAATATTATCTGGGAGAGGGGGGAACTATTAGGGAGTCGGGATAGGGGGTAGGCCGGCCCAATTCGACACCGGTGACATTTCAAGAAATCGCACGTGCAAGTTGCGCACAATGGCAAGAGGACGACAGTCAGAGGAGCGGCACAGGAACACAGAGTTGTGAACCGGTTGACATTGTGAATACGGTGCGTGCAAAAGTGGGGCGGGGGTCATATGTAAATAAGAAAGAGGGTTTTGCGGTGTTAGATGATGATGGTAATGTTTTTCTTGATGTTGATGTTACTGGTTGTATTGATAAAGGGGAAGCATCGTTACATTCAACAAATGAGGTTCTTTATGGTAAAACGATGTTAGAGACATTTACGGAGCCTTCGCATGTGATACGCTGACTGACAGTGACTGAGGCAGTGTTGTTGGACGTTTTAACCAGGGGACGCCTCAAAGGAAATCTGTAACACGGAGCGGAAAGACAGGGATGATAATTGGTCTAATGGATGAATGAGTGGGGGAGTGTTACATTGAGGTGTGAAATGAAATATAGCAGCGTGTATGGAAACGGGCTACATAAAGATCATCGTGAAGATGACAGACAAAGTGATGTTTTCTGTTCTTTTTTGCATTGGAACGTGAATGGTCTTGTGTCAAAATTTACAGATAATGAATTTGTTCCGTATTTATCAAGATTTGATTTCATATGTCTTGTTGAGACGTTTGTAGAGGACTTCCAAAATCTTCTATTTCCAGGTTATACTGTCTATCATAAACCTGTTGTGAAGTTTTCGAAACAGGGAAGAAGGTCCGGCGGAGTAGCGTGCCTCATTAAGACCAATCTCACGTCTTATGTTCATAAAATTAAGACAGACTGCCCCAATGTTCTTCTATTTTTGATTGATAAGAATGTTTTTGGTTTTGTGGAAGATGTATTATCTGTTTCTGCTTATGTCCCACCAGAGGGTTCACCTCATTATGTTCATTTTGACGTGGAAAACGCCATTAGCGAACTTGAAGAATGTCTTTTTAATTGTCTGCTTGAGTTTGAGGACGTGTATGTGATTCTCTTAGGTGATTTGAACAGCAGGACTTCTAACAATTCTCCAGATATTGTTGACGATAATGATGCACATAACTTTGTTCATAATTGTTATATTCCAGGTAATAATGTGAGAAGGTCTGCAGATATTGTTCTCAATAATTATGGAAAATGTTTCCTGAATATGTGCACTGGTCTTGGATTGTGTATTATGAACGGTGCATGCAACGGAGATACTGATGGTAGTTTTACTTATATATCAGAAACAGGATGTAGCGTCAACGATTACTTTCTCCTGTCTAAAGAATTGTTTTTCACTGTTGTATCTTCGTGCGAATTGTTGGTTACAGAGATAATTGAATCGGATCATTTGCCCATTGAATTACGTTTTATAGTTAAAGAAAGAGAAGATAAAAGGAACACAGACTCCCTGAAGGGTTGCCAGTTTATTGATAAGTTTGTGTGGAACAAGGATTTGGAACAAATTTATATTCAGGAAATGAATTCTGATGAAGCGATATTCGTGATTGATCTTGCCACAAGTCTGATTGATCATGATTCAATGGTACTTTGGAAATGTTTAATGACTGTATTAAAAAGCATGCTAATTGTATGAAAAAGAGAATTAATCTAAGTGCGGTAAAAAACAGTGACTGGTTTGATAACGAATGTAGGCTGGATAAAGTTAAAGCAAAGGAACTGCTTTCTATATGTAGGAAAACCAGAAAGAAGGAAGACAATGATGCGTACTGCATAGCAAGAAGAGAATACAAACATCTGATTAAAAGAAAAGAAAAAACGTTTAATGATTTACTGTTAGACAGGCTAGTCTCGTCAGTAAATGATCAAAGAGAATTTGGGGAAATTGTACGTAAAATATCCTTTAAACGAAAACCTGTTCAAAATAGTCTGACAGTCGATGACTGGTTTAAGCATTTTAAAAATTTACTTGAATTAGAGGTAACTGCAAATGTGTCAGGTTTGGTTGAAAATGTCAGTGATGTCAACGAAGAGGAGGTAAGCTATATTAACCGTCCAATATCAAGAGAAGAAGTTGTGCTTGCTGTAACAAAGTTGAAGAATGGAAAAGCTGCTGGACCAGATCAAATTATTGGTGAATTGTTTAAAGTATGATGGGATCGTGTCATTGATTTTTTGGTAAAGCTTTTTAATATGTTATTTGATAAAGGAGCATTCCCTGATAACTGGACAAATTCTATCATTCACCCTTTGTTCAAGAAGGGTGACATCAACAATCCAAACAATTATAGAGGCATTTCTTTATGTGATACAAGTAGTAACATTTACAGCACAATTATTAATAGTAGACTGCAAGGATGGATAGAAGAGCACAATTTGACAGGCGAACATCAAGCCGGATTTAAGAGAGGATACTCCACTGTTGATCACATGTTTACTTCATTAGCACTCATACAAAAACAATTTTGTTTTAATCGTAAACTGTATGTAGCCTTTATTGATTTAGAAAAGGCATTTGATTCCATGGAAAGAAACTTATTATGGCCTATCTTGTTAAAAAGCGGCATTAAAGGCAAGATTTTTAGGTGCATTCGCTGCCTGTACGAAAGTGTTAAAGCTAGGATTAGAAGCGGAAGTAGTGTAACAGATTATATTGCTTGCACTCGCGGAGTGAAACAAGGAGACGCTTGCAGCCCTGTTTTGTTTTCTTTATTTATTAATGAATTAGCGTTAGAGGTACAAAGGGGAGGGAAACACGGGGCAACACATTTAGGTCAGATTATTATGAATTATTTGTACTGCTTCTGGCTGATGATGTGGCTTTACTCTCTGAAACAGCCATAGGCTTGCAAACGCAGATAAACAGTCTTCAGCGTGCAGCCGCTGCTTTGCAGCTGAAGGTTAACTTAGATAAAAGTAATATAGTGGTGTTCAGGAAAGGTGGTTACTTAGCTGCCAGAGAAAGGTGGACATATAACGGCATTGTGATGCCTGTTGTGAATGCGTACAAATATTTAGGAATTTATTTTTCAACAAAGCTTACTTTTGCTGCTGCATGTCGCGACCTTACAAGCAGAGCAAAAAAAACGCTTTATTGTGTATCTTACAAAAGCTATTTAAGCTGAAGTGCAACTCTCACTCGTGCTTTTTTTAAGTTATTTGACTCACAGGTTCAACCTATTGCTCAGTATGGTGCAGAGTTATGGGGTCTTGACAACGCAGCAATCTATTGTGAAAAACTTCATTTATTTGCAGTTAAAAGATTCTGGGCGTTGAAATGCGAACACCTAATGACCTGGTGTATGGAGAAACGAACAGATTTCCAATTTACATAAACTCAGCTATAAAATGTATCAGGTTTTGGTTAAAATTAACGAGAATGGACGACTGTAGATTATCTTATAAGGCCTACAAAATGTTTCTTGATTTAGATATGCGTGGAAAGAAAAATTGGGCCTCAAATATTCGCTGTAAATTGTATATGTTTGGTTTCGGATACGTATGGCTAAATCAAGGCGTGGAAGGAATTAACGAGTTTTTGAAAAGTTTTAGGGATAGATTGATTTCGTGCAGATGGCAAGATTGGAATTTCCATATTAGTAATAGTGATAGATTTAACGTTTACAGAGCCTTTTGTACTGTCCCTGATGTTAAAACGTATTTATTAATTAATTTTGACAAGCATTAAAGATACACATTGACAAGATTTAGACTTGGAATTTCTGAAATCGCAGTACATCGTTACCGATATAGAGCACACAGTGAACGTGAATTAATATGTCCACTTTGTCTAAAAGAGAAAGAAAGTGAGGTACATTTTCTTTTTATGTTATCCAGTTCTGTATGACCTAAGAGCACAGTACATTCCGCTGAAGTATTACAAAGTACCAAGTCAGTTTAAATTTACATTGCTTATGGCAAGTACGCACGAAAGAACAGCGAGGAACCTGTCAATCTATCTTTATAAAGCCTTTAAGTTGCGTTCTATTCTCACTTCTAAAATTTACTGTCAGGTAAGTATTGGATGATTTCAATGTTCATAATTGTTAGTATATATGCACCCCATCATGAGGGGCAATGGCCTATACATGATTAAACTTCCATATCCATATCCATATTCCATTTCCATATCTCTCTCACGTATTTTAAGGAATGTTTAGGAAACTTTTGATGCAGTTATTGACATTATGCTATTGCTTAAACTTGAAAAGCACGAAAAACTCCAGAAGTCGCTGATTTCATCTTTTCTATGTATGAGAAATACAGCCAGTAAGGACAAAATAATGAAACTTCAAAATCTATCTTTGTCAAATATGGAATACTGCAGAAGTCTGTCTAGGCCTTATGTGTTTTCTGTTTATTTTAATTATCTACTTTGTTTTGTTAAATTTAATGATTCATCTCTCCATTCCAGTGATTAAGTTGCTATCCATAAAGTATGCAATGAATTCTAAGATGATGTTAAAAGACTAACTGAATAGAAGCACATAAGCCATATTATGTCCTTAAATGCAAACAAACTAAATGCATTGTATGTATGTGCAAGACATAAGACAAGACATGAAGTAAAATTTCAGTCTCAGTTAATATGTGACCTGAAAATCAAGTCAAATGGCGTACAGTTCTGCTTGTAATTAATTCTCTTTCACAGATATCACGTACCGACCCTATGACGTCCCTAGAAAAGCATGTAAAACAAAACAAAACAAAACGAAAGAAACTAACAAACAAGCAAACGAATCCATGTAAATTAGCCAAGAGTGAAATTTTCCTTGATATCCATTTTTGCCAGCAGTTTTCTTTGCTAACATTCAATCAATAATTAATTATGCATTAACGCGATGCGACACCTGCAGCGAAACCAATTTTAAAATGATTCACCGCATGTATAAAAAGAAGGAAAAACAAGTTTCCTTCAAATCAAACTTCTTACTACTCGTGTTTATAACCAATTCAATGTGCAAACTTGTTCAACAAGGCAGCCTGTATGCATAGTATTGTGCACAGATATGCTTCTACAACGCAGAGACATGTACAAAACTGACCTCCGTAGACACAATATATGATTCCCGAGACCGAGAAATAACCGATACAAATTTAGGTTTTAGGCTCTGGTGAAGATGTGTGTAACAGGCTAACAACAAGTTTAAAGAATATTATAAAAAAAAAAAAACAGTTTCAAGAAATTCTTGAAAGCAATTTCTGTAATAGCGGACAACTTAACACTTTTGAAATAACTATTTTTACATTGGGCGGGAGGGAGGGGTGGTCATTCAGGAAATAGGTATGAAAGGGTAGGCCGGTATGGAAAGTTTTTCCGATAGCTTGTATACTGTGCATAACTTGTATTTGACAAGGTATAT
>CM031601.1:99999131-100023976 GCA_018398815.1 Conus ventricosus
ACCATCTTTTTCCCTCTTCTGGGCCCTTTGCCTTTTGTAAAAGTGTTCTCTATTGCGTTACTGTTCACTGATTAGTTCATTGTTGGGGAATTGTTTTTTTATTTTTTCATTTGATCTTCTTCATTTTGCAATTGTGCCTCCCTTGAAGTCCATTGTAAAAATTTGATGGCAAAGAAGACTGACTTTAAATATACTCCCAATGGAACTGCCGGTCGATTAACAAGAATTTGGTCAATCTTCAACAGCATCTTGAAGCCAGCCCTACATGGTCCTTATTCTTCAATCACTAAATGTGTCTAAAAACGACTTCCCACGGCTGGGATCGTTTCTTTTACCCGCCTGTGATAAAAGAAACTGGTGACAATGAGAAAGTCTTTGCAGCCATTTTTTTAAAATGACCAGTTATTTTACCATCCCCTTCAGTCACCTATACCTCCTGGCACCTCAGACTTGTATTCTTGTGCAGCTTCCGTTCACTTTGACAATTCTCTATTTCTTAAACATTGTCTCTGTGTACTTCCCAAAAGGAGTCATTGATAGCAATTCAGACTGGCTACATAATATAAACTTTCAAAGTAGTAAATGGTTAATTGCAGGCGACTTTAATGACTGCTCCTTTCGGGATAGAATTTTGCACAAAAGTCAGCTAAAAACCGTTTAGTGGAGAACATATCAGACTCCCCACTCGTCCTGTTAAAGGATGGAAGTATCAAGAGACTGCTGATACTCTAGTCACAGATCATCTGCAATTGACTTGTCTTTAATCTCCCCATCAATGGTCCCGAGCTGTACAGGGCCCAAAACTTATGATAACACTTTAGGGAGTGATTCATATTCCCAATGTTATTTCTCTGAGAGGATTTGTAGTGACCCAAAGTGACAGTAAGGATAAAATCCCAAATTTTGATTAAAAAGCGAGCTAAACTGGGCCAAATTTAAATTCTGTGCTATCTTCATATGATGTCAATTCTTTTGATAAATCTGATATAGAATCTATGTACAGTCATTTTACTATCTCACTACTGCATGCAGCTGGTGAGGCAATTCCGATTCTTAGTCAATCAAAATCTCCCAAACACGGGTAAAGTGTGGTGGACAGAATCTTGCAGAAACGCTGTTGATAAAAATTTAAAAGCACGTTTTAAACTGTACGCAAAATAAAAAAGGTTAAAGGGAGCATACCAGTTAGAACTGCCAAGAATCAAAGGAATAAAGAAATTTTGAACATGCTAAACCGCGAGTACTGGTCCTCATTTTGTTTTAATGAAAATAAGTGAACTAAAGATATCAATAAAATTTGGAAAGATCCATGAAATGAAAAAACGGAATCCATTTACCTGCATATCCAATCATAATAGGTGCTGAAAAATTTCCTTCGGCATACCAAAAGCAGAATCATTTGCTGACATGTTTTCCAAAAACAGCTCCTTCTGTAGTTTATCAGACAAATGCAGAGCTAGAGGGAAAACCAATCTAACAAAGAAATGTACGCTGATCCTGACGAAAATAATGTCATTATCAAAATGCTGATATTACTTCTCAGGAAATTACACTCTGCTATTTCTTCATTGTCTAATAAAAAAAACGTCTGTTGGTTTAGATGCCATTTCTAATGAAATGTTAAAACATATACCACAAAATTTTGTTTTATTTCTACATGAAATTTTTAATAAATGTTGGATTGAGGGAAATACCTTCCATATGGGAGACTCAATTATTGTTCCCTTTTTTAAAGAATGGAAAATCAATGACAAACACAAATAGCTATCGACCTATAGCTCTCATCTCATGTCTGTAAATTAATGGAGAAAATTTGTTTTTAAACAGATTGACATTACTATTGTGAAAAAACTGGCATTATCCCCGCAAACAGGCGGTTTTAGAAAGGGCGGGTCTAGGGATTGATCATCTTGTAAAGCTCACTACGCAAATTAAACACCAGTTTGCTAGAAGACAAAACGTTCTCGCCACATTTTTCGATATCAACAAGGCATTTGATCAAGTTTGGCATGATAGGCTTTTATAAAAATTTAAAAAAACTATAGGCTCTCTGGTCATATTTATAAATTTGTTTAAAATTCCTGACCAACAGAATTTATTCAGACAAGAATAGGTCATACGTATTCATCCAAAAGATTACTAGTATGGGTACCCCTCAAGGCTCTGTGATCGCCCCTTTTTTCTTTAATATTTTAACTAATGATTTACCTAAATACATTTAAAAAAAACTTTAACTTGATTCAATATGCGGATGACATCTGCTTATGGTTGAACGCCCACATTGAAAAGAACACATCAAAAAGATCTGTTAATTAATTAGAAAATATATCAAAAGAGTTAGACAACATTGCGAACTTCATGTCTGATAATGGCTTAAAGTCTGTCGGCTGAAAAATCCCGTATAATGTTATTTGATGCAGGGTGGGTCTGCTCACAATACTCCTAACTTCAAAGTACAAATACCCATTTGAGCTACACTTCTGAGATTAAAATTTCCCTTTGGGGTGCATTCTTATGTCAAATCTTTCTTGGAATTTTCACTTGGAACACATAATAAATCAAGCGAGAAAATCTCTTAATCTGCTCAAAGTTATAAGCAAACAAAGTTGGGGCCCGGAAAAAAAAAAGTTTAATACTCTTTCTTCGGCTTTAGTTAGATCCAAATTGTCATATGCACAAAGGGTCTTTTTTAGTGCTCCTAAGTACTTATTAAAAAAGCTTCAATGTATAGACTCTAAGGCATTCAGATTAGCCCTTGGTGTTCCATTTCATGCTTCAGCTTTAGGAACATACCATGAAGCTGGTGTCTTACCTCTTGATGGGCCATCGTGAACTAGCCTGCGCTAAGTACATTCTTCGCTGCTCAACTATTCAAAGTGCTAACCAAACGGAACTGGATATGAGGTCTGATGTAGACTTTCCTAAACGTGCTAAAAATTTTGAGCCACTAAAACGATACTCACATATTCTTCTCACTTGTTGACAAATTCAGGTATCAATCATAAAAAATTGCTGTGCGTTTTCCCGTAAGTCCCGTTCCCAAATGGGAGCTCTTCAAACCAAAATTTTATTTATAACTATACTACTATATCAAAAACTGATAACATTAATATTCTAGCTTGCGAAGCAACAAATCACATATCAGTGATTGTTATCGTAACTTCGTAAAAGTCTATACCCATGGGTCTCTATTAAACAATAATGCTGGTTGTGGCTTTGTCATTCCATTTTTAAAAATTGAGATGTCCTTTCATCTTGGGGCAAATCTGTCTATTTTTTCAGCGAACTTATAGCCATATTAATGGCCGTAGAGTACATAAATGATTATCATTGGAAATGTTATGGTATTCTCTTCTGTGTAGATTCAAGTCAGTTCTTTTAAGCTTTAGAATCTACAAATTCAAAAAACCGTGCTGAAATCATATCAGAAATTAAAATACTTATTCACAACCTTATGTCAAGAGGTTTAATAGTTAATTTTTGTTGGGTTCCTTCTCATTGCTTCTATCCGGAAATGAGTGGGCTGACAGGATTGCTCGAGCAGGTGCAAACAATTTTGACAATACGGCTTACTATTCATATTCCCTTGAGCTTTCAAAGAAGGATATTCTCTCTTAAAAGAGCCTCTTTTGAAAAATTTGAGGAATACTACAAAGATAGTGTTCTCCACGAATACACAAACCAGACACTTCTATATCTTGATGTACGAGCTCTCGAGCAAGTTAATCTTTTAAAAGGGCTGCCTTCAGTAAACCAGTAAACTGTAATACAAACATAGGATTATATCCAAGGGCACAGTAAACAATTGTTCCTTATTTATTTCGGGTAAAAATAAATGCATTCAGAACAAAATATGTCAAGAAAATTCGATGTGCTTGCGGCGCCCTTGATAATTGTACAACAAACACACGTTCTATACTTTTGCCCCCACTTTGATTCCGTTTGTCAGAATTTAGAAAGGATGCTTCAAAGTGCATATTCCAGGACACCATATCTCTCTTAAATTTTTTTACGAATTCTTATGTTAAGCCCAGTTGGCTCAATCCTGTAATTGCTTTTTTCATGATCTTATTTTGTTTCAGTTTTTTGTTTTTACTTTTGATGGTTTTTTTTTGTTTTGTTTCTTACAGTTTAATTCTTACTTAGAGGTTTCTCCTCATCAAAACATACACGCACACACGCAACGCCACGCACGCGGGCGCGCACTCACGTAGCCACGCTGCACGTTTCGCACGCTGCACGCAACACTCAAACACACACACACACAAAACAAAACCCCCCCCACACACACACACACACACACACACACACACCCCACAAAACACACACACACAAACAAACAAACAAACACACACACAACACACACACACACACACACACACACACACACACACACCACACACACACACACACACACACACTCAACACACACACCTTGTCTAATATCACATCTAGTGGAAAAGACGTTAAATTGAAAACAACAACAACACACGCGCGGCCCACACACCCCACAACACGAACGCACGCACGCGCGCGCGCGCGCGCGCGCACACAACACACACACACACACACACACACACACACACACACCACACACACACCCCACACACACAACACAACACACGTACACGCACGCACGCACAGACACGCACGCACGCACTCATACACAGACACACAGACACACAGGGCACACACCACACACACACACACACACACACTCACACACACACACACACACACCCCACACCACACACACAACACACACACACACGAAACAATTTTAAGCCGCAAAAGAAATTTTATGTTTTTTGTAAAACCTGAATCCATTCCAAAAGAATATTCTGGCAGCTTCCTGAAACGAGAACATCATTTGCGTTGAAATTCTTAGCGATGAATGAGCTAGGAACGAGAGCGGGAGAGAGAAGAGAGAGAGAGGGGAGAGAGAGAGAGAGAGAGGAGAGAGAGAGAGAGGAGAGAGGAGAGAGAGAGAGAGAGACAGGGCAGACAGACAGACGACAGACAGACAGAGACAGAGAGAGGGCAGATAGAGCGTGCAGTAAGAGAATGGACAAAGAAGCTTCAATTGTTCAGTGTGTTCCCTTTCACAAGTTCCTTTGTCCTGTTCTCCTCACCATGTAGAAAACCCGAAAGCACCGGAAAAATGTACACTAAGATTATATTACTGGAGGCTTCCATAATGTTTTGAAATTTGAGAAAGCTTTAACGTTCGCTTTTCTTTGAAAAAAAAAAATCTGCATCTTTAAAAGGGGAGAGAGAGAAGAGAGAGAGGAGAGAGAGGGGAGAGAGGAGAGAGAGAGAGAGAGAGAGAGAGAGAGAGACAGACAGACAGACAGACAGACAGACAGACAGACAGACAGACAGACAAAGAGGGAAGGGGCCCCTGAGAGTGAGAGAGAAGGGGGTGAGGGAGTGCGGGACAATTGGGGGGGGGGGGGGGGGGGGGAGGGGAAGAAAGAAAAAAAATATTTAGAGAGACAGGGGATTAAAGGGAATGGGGGGACTCTGAGAGGCGGGGAAGGAAGGGGAGAGAGGAGGGAGAGGAGAGGAGAGGGGAGAGAGAGAGGGGAGTGAGAGAGAAGAGAGGGAAAAAGAATGAGGGCGATGGACCAGGACTTGCTTCGTCTTAAATTACAGATTTATTTTCAAAAAAATGAAAGTTAAACAACAACCCCCAACGACGCAACAACAACCTAAACAAAAAACCAAAATTTAAGGAAATAAAAAACAAAACCAATGATTTGTTTTTTTATGAAATAAAAAATGTTTTTTAGGTAAAAAAAGAGAAAAAAGGGGAAAAAAGGGGAAAAAAGAAAGCCCGGGTTTCAGAAGGGAGCACAGTCACCATACAATTCTAGACCATAGTTTTGCTGGGGCAAAAAAAAAAGGGTAAAAATCAACATTCAAAGAAAATTGAGAATTTTTCAACTTCGCACACCTCTCCTCTTTTCTCTCCCCTCTCCTTGCTCAAATAAATATTCATTTCCGTTTGGGAAATTCACGTTGGCGCCCATGCGTGTGTGGGGAGTGTTGCGTGCGTGCGCCGTGCAGGCTGCGCGCGGGGCATGTAGTGGGGGTATGTTTGTTTTCATCATGCATGGGGTTGTGTATGTTGTATGTGTTTTGGGGTTTTTTTGGGATATGTGCTTTAAGTGTGCGGGTGGCGTAATGTGTGTGTTTTTGGGGGTTGTGTGTGTGTGTGTGTGTGGGGTGTTGGTGTGGTGTGTAGGGGGTTGTGTGTGTGGGGTTTTGGTGTGTGTGTGGGGTGTGGGGGGGTTTTCATGCTACGCCCCGGGTTGTGGGGTGTGTTGTGTGGGGTGTTTGCGTGCGGGCGTGCTGCGTGGGGCGTGCGTGCGTGGGTGCGGCGTGCGTGCTGCGTGGGGGCAACAAAAACCCAACAACAACAAAAAACAATTTAAAAAACACACAAAAGGAAACCAAACCACCGGGCACCAACACAAAGATCCAGGGGGAGAAAGCCCAAGAGACCCGGGCTTAGCCCTTTAGCTGTTTTGAGCGTCGACGACTTTGGGGAGGGGGCAAAGCACTTCGCTGTGATGGGTTCTTTGCCGGGTCTGCTAACACCCAAAAATTTCCCCGAGGTTTAGACGAAAAAGGTCTCTCCTCACTGTTTGCCAGCACTCACTTGATTCGACCTTTTCCTTCCCTTGCCTGCGGGGCCCCAACTTGAGGGCCCTTATTGGGGTCTCGTCTTTGGGAGCCCCTTACATAACCTACCCGGGCGGTCTTCTTGCTTATAGGTTTTAAATTGGCGGGAAAAAGGGCGGGTTTGCTTTTTTGCCTCGTACTCCTTTTTGAAACATAGCTGATCCACTTGATGCCCAAGACGCCTCTCCTGAGGTTTTAAATTAGCCATTTTCCCCACCCATACGCTAGGGATAAAAAATTTGTTTGCAGAATTGCAGTTGGTTTCAAGGGAGGATTTTCCTTTTCTTTTATCTCGTTCAACTGATTGAAGCCCTTTTCCCCTTCCGGGACCCCGACGGGTTCAGTTTACAGAGGGTCGTTCGAGTTGTTGAAAGATTTGGTCAAAATAGTGAATTCTCTTCTCATCAACTTTCCTCGGGTCAATAAAGTCACCTGTTGGGCTGGTTTCCCACTCATTGTTTTGGTGCTGATGCCAGAGCCGTTTTTTCCCCTGCATATTGCAGACCGTCTACGGGATGCTGGGGGCCCTTGGTGTTGTTGTCCAGGCGCATTCGTCATAAGGCCCCAATTCGGGAAGATTTTTTCCCCTTCAGCCCTTGGTTTCCCTTTTTCCCTTTAAATTGAGTGCTTTTTACCCACAAAGAAAATCGAAAAAGAGAGAAATGATAGAAATAAAACCCTTACTGGGGGCGCCTGAAAAGGGACTCAAACCAATAAATATCCCCCATCTTCGAGGGTTTTCAACATTTGGGATTTGGCCCCTGTCTATCTCTCTTTGCCAATAAGTTTTTGGGCCAATCCCCATAGCATTCAAATTTTCCCGTACAGGGTTTTGGGCCTTTGGTCGAATGCTTTGTAAAATCATAAACTGGTAGCCGGGGGAGCTGATATTGTCCACACTTCCCCAAAAACACTTTGGGGGTAAAGGGGTTCCCTCTGCAATGGAACTTTAAAAGGCCGAACGCCTCCCTTTTCTTCCCCGCAGCTCATTGTCCCGAAGGGCACAAAGGGCCTTCCCAAGGGTTTGGGCTATAATTTGCCCACGATTGAAGCAGAGTGACCCACCCAGTTTGGGTGTTCTCGGGTTTTTCCCTTCTCCCCAAAGGGGAAATGCAACCACTCGCGATTTTCCGCTTTTTTGGATGTGTCGCCGAACCCAAAATTTTGGTTGTGGGAGTCAGAAAAACCAGGGGGTAAGGGCACCCCCGTTTTCCGACATTGACATCCTATTTTTTTGGGCCCAAACCAACCCCAGCGGATTTTTTCCCCCAAAGGTTTCATATCCCTCTTCTTTTTTCTTTTTTTTGAATCACCGTGTTGATAGGGAGAAAGCATGGGCATCATCATCTCACGGGGAAAGGGCCAAAGGGGTCTTTGAGAACCCCCTTTGAAAAAATGGAGGGAGAAAACGGGGACAGCAGGAGAGAAGGAAGACAGGGGGAATTTCGAAGAGAGAGAGGGGAAAGGGGGCTTGATGTTTCATGGGTGTTTTCAAAATGCGCACGAAACAAATGCCCGGGTTGCCGCGCGCGCGTGTGTGTGTTGGTTGGTGTGTTTTGTTGTGTTGTGGTGGGTGTGTTTTTGTGTGTGTGTGGGTGTTTTTTTTTTTTCCCTTTTCTTTCTTTTAAATTTTTGGGGTTGTACTTTTAGTGAAGACATTGGATTTTTAAACCTTTAAACGGATTCGAAATAACCCCCTTTTCCCCCCGGGTTCTTTTTTAATGTAGTTTCGCTCAATGGACAAAAAAACCTCTTTGCAACAATTTGGGGGTTCATTTAGAGAATTTTTTTGCACTAAATTTTTTCCCCGGATTTTTTTTTTCCCCAATAACAACATCGGTGCCCTTCGGTTTTCCCTTATTCTCCCTGGGGGGCCCGTTAGCATCTTTGGTTATTTCCTTTTTCTTTTCTTCAAATTTTTTTGTATTCCCCTCTCTCCTCTCTCCCCTTTTCCTCTCTCTCTCTCTCTCTTTTCCCCTCCTCTCTCCCCCTCGGGCTCTCTCCCCTCCTCTCTCCTCTCCTCTCTCCCTCCTCTCTCCTCTTTCCCTGAGAAAAAAAAAAATTCCCTTATTTTTTTTAATTTGCATGCTCTTTCCCCTTTTGTTTACACACAAAACCACACACAAACACCCAAAACACACACACACACAAAACCACACACCCCACACACACCCCCAACGCCCGCAGCCGCACGCACGCAAGCACCACGCACGAGCACGCACGCAGGGCACCACACACACTCTCACATACACACACACACACACACACACACACACCACTCACCACACACACCCACACACACACACCACACACAAAAACACACACACAACACACCCCGGGCCGGGGCCCGCCGCACGCATGCCCGAAACGCACGTACGCGCGAAAAACGCTTGCAACGCAAAACATATACAAACACCAAACCCCCGACAACACCTTTTAACCCACACACGAAACCCCAACCATGCACGCACAGAAAACAAACACACACACCCCACACCCCACCAACACACGCGCGCGCGCGCGTACGAAACGCAGGGCACGCACGCCCCGCACCACGCACGCACACACACACCACACACCACACACACACACACACACACAAGTATGTTTGGGGTTTACACCACACGGACAGACAGTCAAAACAGAAGAAAACATCCAAAACTGAAAAGCCCAAAAGGGACACATAACCCAAAAACACCACACACCACACACACACACACACACCACACACACACAACACACACACACAAAAAACAAACCCCAAACACGCACGCACCAAACGTACGCGGGCACTACCCCACCCCACGCACGAAACGCACGCACACACGCACCCACACCACGCGCCCCGCGCGCGCGGTGTGCGCGCGTCGTGAAACGCACGCACGCACGCACCACAACCACCCCTACCACACACACACACACACACACACAAAACCGCGCGGCGCGCGCGCGGCGCGGGGCACACACAACCATACCCCAAACCCGACACACATGCCTCCCCTGTTTTTTGGTTCGAAAAAATTAAAAGGCATCCTTGAAAAAATATTTAAAACCCTTTTTTTTTCAAATACCGGTTTGGGGGGGCAAATTGAGTGTGGGGAGGGAGGGCCAAAATTTTGGGTTGGGTAAAAAATTTCCCTATAATATTGACAATCTGTGTCTTTAAATAACCTCTTGAAACTGTAGACCCTTTTAACAAACCAAAGTAAAAAACATTCCGAAGGTCCAACGGAATTTTTCAGTGCAGTCGTGCCTTCAGTTTTCCAGCTCCCTTCCGAGCAGTTTGATCAAATTCCCCATTTTTAAAAGTTCACAATGGGGGGGCACGCAACAGAAAGTCCTTTTATTTTTTTCCACGTGGGAGATTGTCTGTTTTTTTAATTTCTTAATAGTTTTTACAAACGGTTTTTTACAAGGGGGGGGGGGGGGGGGGGAACCCTTTGTGGGGGCCTTTCACCTTTATTTAGATTGTCCGAGAGCAAAGAAACAGTGCAAAAGGAGGGAAAAAATATTTCACATGATAGTTTCACTCCACTGACTGTATAAATGCTTTTAAAATTTTGTTTTTTCTTTGTTCGTTATCCCCCAAAACAATTCCCCCAGTAAAAAAGAATGTTTTTTCCCCTTTCAAGAACCACTAAATATACAAAAAGGGAAATTACTTACACACCCCACACACACACCACACACACACACACACACACACCCAACACACCCCAAAAATTGCCGAAACCCACATACAAAACGCACATAGACACATATACACACGCGTTTTTTTCTCCTGAAACCAGGGCCCCTGGGGGAACTTCTATATTTTCAAACAAGACTGTGAATGATCTTCAAAAAAAAACCTAACAACCCCCCCCCCGTCAAGAAAGTCATTTGTTGTCTAAAATTTTGTCTGGGCGAAAAATATAAACTGACGTCTTTGTGATATATATTTCCTTTGGTTTGCCATTTTGTTTTTTTTTTTCAGCCTCACACGCATTTTTCCTCCCCCCCCCCCCCCCCCCCCTTTTTTTTTTTTTGGGGGGATTGCTTTTACACTTTAAACCATCTTTTTCCCCCTTTTCTGGGCCCCTTGCCTTTTTTAAAAGTGTTCTCTATTGCTTAAACGGGTTCACGGATTATTCAGGGTTGGGGAAATTTGGGTTTTTTTTATTTTTTCATTTGAATCATCTTCATTTTGCTTTTGTGCCCCCTTGAATGTCCATTGAAAAAAATTTGAGGCCAAAAAGACTGACATTAATATACTACAAGGGAACCCCGGTCGATTAACAAAAATTTTTGGTAAATCTCAACAGAAATTTTGAAGCCACCCCTACTTTCCCAAAAATTCCCCAACACAAATTTTCCCAAAAAACGACTTGCCAGGGCGGATCGTTTCTTTTACCCCCCTTTAAACAAAAACTGGTACAAAGAGAAAGTCTTTGCACCATTATAAAAAGCCATTTTATTTTACCCCCCCCCTTCATCCACCTATACCTCCTGGCCCCTCAGATTTGGGTATTCTTTGCACTTCCTTCACTTTAAACAATTCTCTATCTTAAACGGGGCCTCTGTTACTTCCCAAAAGGAGTCATTGATAGCAATTCAGACGGCTACATAAAAAAACTTTCAAAGAAGTAAATGGTTAAATTGCGGCACTTTAATGAACAGCCCTTTCGGGGATAGAATTTGCACAAAAGTCAGCTCAAACCTTTTTAGGGGAGAACAAATAGACCCCCACTCGTCCTGTTAAAAAGGGAAGTATCAAAGACTCCCGGAACTCCTAGTCACAGATCATCTGAAAATTGACTTTTTTTTTAAAATCTCCCCTCAAGGGGCCCGAGCTGTACCTAAATTTATGATAACACTTTAGGGAGGGGATCAATTCCCATATTTTTATTTTCTCGGAGGATTTGTAGTAAACCCAAAATTTACAGAAAGGGAAATAAAACCCCCAAATTTGGGATTACAGCGACTGGGGGGGCCAAAATTTTTCAATCTTGTTTACTTAAATTTGATGTCAATTCTTTGATAAATCTATATAGAACTATGTACAGTCTTTTTAAAAAAAAAAAAAACCCACAACTGCATCAGCTGGTGAGGAAAATTCCCGATTTTTATCAATAAAAATCTCCCAAACACAGGGGAAAGTGGGGTTGGACAAAACTTGCAGAAAGTTTTGAAAAAAATAAAAGCCCCTTTTAAAAACTTACGCAAAATTTTAAAAAAGGGTTTAAAAGGGGAGCATACCCATTAAAAACTGCCAAGAATAAAAGGGGAAAAAGTAATTGAACGGCAAACGCGAGTATTTGGCCCCCTTTTTTTGGGTTGAATGAAATAAGTGAACAAAAAGATACAAAAAATTTGGAAAAAGATCCTGAAATAAAAAAACGGAACCATTTCCCCGCAATCCAATCATAATAGGTCAAAAAATTCCCCCTTCGGCATACCAAAAGCAAATCTTTTTGCGGACATTTTTTCCAAAAACAGCCCCTTTTGTATTTTTATAAACCCAAATGCAGAGCGGGGGGGGGAAAAACCCAAATTTCTAACAAAAAAATTTTTACGCTAAATCCTGACGAAAATAATGATCTTATCAAATGCGGGATATTACTTCTCAGAATTAACCCTCTGCAATTTCTTCATTGTCTAAAAAGAAAACGTCTGTTTTTTTAGATCCCATTTCAAATAAAAATTTAAAACAATCCCAAAAAATTTTTGTTTTTTTTTCTACATAAAAATTAAATTAAATAAATGGGGGGATTAAAGGGAAAACCTTCCATAGGGAAAACTCAATTATTTTTTTCCCAATTTAAAGAAGGGAAAATCAATGACAACACAAATAGCATCGCCCCTAAAGCCCCTTTCATCCATGTCTTGAAAAATTAAATAGAAAAATTGTTCAAAACAATTGACATACATTGTAAAAAACGGCTTTATCCCCGCAAACCGGGCCCGGGTTTTTTAGAAAGGGCAGTCACGTTTAAACATCTTGTAAACCCGCACACGCAAATTAAACCCTTTCCCTAAAAAACAAAACGTTCCCCCCAAATTTTTTTTTCGATATCAAAAAGGCCCATTTAAATCAATTTTGGCATGATGGTTTTTAAATATAAATTAAAAACTAAGGTCTCCCCTTGGTCATTTTTTATAAATTTTTTTAAAAAAAATTCCCTGACCAACAAAAAATTCAAAAAAGAAAGGTCATACTTTTAAACCCAAAAAGTTTACTAGTTTGGGGAAACCCTAAAGGGCTCTTATCGCCCCTCTTCTTTTTAATTTTTTTTAACTAATGATTTACCAAATACATTTAAAAAAACTTTAACTTGTTTCAATATGGGGAGACATCGGGCTTTTTGGTTTAAAACCCACATTGAAAAAGAAAAACTTCAAAAAATCTTTTAAAATTCATTAAAAAATTTATATCAAAAAGATTAGACAACTTTCCCGAATTTTCATGTCTAGGGGGGTTTTTGCCCCGGGCGCAAAAAATTTCCCTAAAATGTTATTTAAACGGGTGGGCCCTGCTCACAATACTCCTAATTTTCAAAGTACAAAATACCAAATTGACTACACTTCTGAGTTTAAAAAATTCCCTTTGTGTGCACTTATGTCAAATCTTTTTTAAAAATTTTTCACTTTGGAACACATAAAAAATTCAAGGTTTTTAACCTGCTCAAAGTTATAACAAACAAATTTGGGGGCCAAAAAACCCAAAAAGTTATACATCTTTTTTCCCGGCTTATTTAAAACCAAAGGGTCAATGACAAGGGGTTTTTTTTAGTGCCCAATACTTATTAAAAAAGCTTCAATTTTTGACCAAAAACATTCAGATTAGCCCTTGGTGTTCCTTTCATCTTCATTTTGGGGAACATACCAGGAAGGGGTGTTTTACCCTTGATGACCATGGGAAAACCTAGCCGGGCGCAAGTACTTTCTTCGCTGCTCAACATTCAAAGTGCTAACCAAAGGGAACTGGATATAGGTCGGTGTAGACTTCCCCTAAACGTCTAAAAACATTCGGCCACTAAAACAAACCCCCAAAATTTCTTTTTCACTTGTTGAAAAATTTCGGGTACAATCAAAAAAAAGCTTGCTGGGGCTTTTTTCCCGAATCCCTTTCCCAAAACGGGGTTTTAAAAAAAAAAATTTTTGTTTAATAACTATACTACTATATCAAAAACTGATAACTTTAAATTAGCTGGGCTTCGAAGCAAAATCACATATCATGTTTGTTTATCGTAATTTCGTAAAAAGTCTTCCCCGAGGTCCTATTAAACAATAATGCGGGTTGTGGCTTTGCCCATTCCTTTTTTAAAAAATTTAGAAGGCCCTTTCATTTTGGGGGCAAATCTTTCTATTTTTACAGCCGAACAAATACCAAAAAAAAAGGGCCCGGGAAAAGACATAAATTTTTATCTTTGGACGGGTTAAAGTATTCTCTTTTTTGTTAATTCTTCGTTCTTAAAGCTTTAAAAATTTCCCCAAATTAAAAAAAACCGGCTGAAATCAAAACCAAATTTTTAAAATACTTACAAAACCCTTTAATGTAAAATTTTTTAATAGTTAATTTTTTTTTGGGTTTCCCCTTCTCATTGTTTCATACCCGGAAATGAGGGGCTACGGGATTGCTCGAGCGGGTGCAAAAAATTTCTGACAATACGGCAAAAAAATTCATTTCCCTTAGCTTACTAAGGATATTCTCTCTTCCCAAAGACCCCTCTTTTGAAAAATTTGAGGAATACTACAAAGATAGTGTTCCTCCCCCCGAATACACAAACCAGACCCCCTTTTAAACTTTAAAGTCCCGCCTCGAGAGTAATCAAAAAAAGGGGGGCCTCTAAATCCAGTAAACTGTAAACAAACAAGGGTTTATCCAAGACACAGAAACAACTGTCTCCCCTTTTTATTTCGGGTAAAAAAAAAGCTTTTAGAAAAAATATGTCAAAAAAATTTGATGTCTTGCGGCGCCCCTTTATAATTTTTACAACAACACACGTTCTATTTCTTTTGCCCCCCCAAATTTGGGGTCCCCAAATTTTCCCAAATTTTTAAAAAGGGTGCTTCAAAATGCCTTAATTTTCCCGGACACCCTATCCCTTAAATTTTGGGAACGAAATTCCTTTTTAAGCCCAGTTGGGTCAATTCCCCGTAATTGCTGTTTCATATCTTAAATTTTGTAAAAGGTTTTTTTGGGTTTTTACTTTTTAGGGGTTTTTTTTTGTTTTGGGTTTCTTTCAGGTTTTAATTTTTACTTAGAAATTTCTCCTCACCCCACATACACGCCCCCCACGCACACCCACGCACGCGGGCGCGCACTCACGTACGCACCTGCCCCGTTTCGCCGCGCCCCACACACTTTAAAAACACACCCACACACACACACACACACACAACCCCCACAAAACACACACACAAAACACACAACCCCAACACACACAAACAAACAAACAAACACACAAAACACACACAACAACACACACAAACACACACAAAACACACACACACCCCACACACACACACACACACACCACCCCTCAAACACCACACCTTGTCTAATAACATCTAGTTTAAAAAGTTTTAAAATTTAAAAACAACAACAAAACACGCGCCCCCCACACACACACAACACGAAACGCACGCACCCCGCGCGCGCGCGCGCGCGCACACACACACACACCACACAACCACACACACAAACACACACACACACACCCACACAAAAACACACCACACACACACGACACGCACGCACGCAAAACACGCACCCACGCCTCATACCCCAGACAAAAACAGACACACAAAAACACACACCCCACACACACACACACACACTTTACACACACACACACACACACACACACACACACAACACACACACACACCCCACACCAAAAAAATTTTAAGCACGCACAGAAAAAATGTTTTTTGTAAAACCTGAATCCCTTTCCCAAAAAAATATTCGGGGAGCTTTCCGGGAAAAGAAACATCCCTTTTTCGTTGAAAAACGGGGGAAAAGAAAAGACTAGGGAACCCAAAGGGGAGAAGGGAAAAGAAGAGAGAGAAGAGAGAGAGAGAGAGAAGAAGAGAGAGAGGAGAGAGAGAGAGAGAGAAGACAGCAGACAGACAGACAGACAGACAAAAAGAGAACGGGCAGATTTGAGCGTGGGAGTAAAGAATGGCCCAAAAAACTTTAAATTGGTTTAGTTTTTCCGTTTTTACAAGTTCCCCTTTTTTCCGGGTTTTCCTCACCCATTAGAACCCCGAAAACACCGGGAAAAAGTACCAAAATTTAAACCGGGGGGCTTCCCCAAAAGTTTTGAATTTGGGGGAAAAAATTAAAAGGTTTGCCCTTTTTTTGGAAAAAAAAATCCAACTTTAAAAAGAGAAGAAAAGAGAGAGAAAAGGGGAGGAAAAGAAGAGAGAGAAAAGAGAGAGAGAGAGAGAGACAGACAGACAGAAAGACAGACAGACAGACAACAAAAGACAGAAAAAAGGAAGGGGCGTGAAAGTGAAAAAGAAGGGAAATGAGGGAGTCGGGACAAGGGGGGGGGGGGGGGGGGGGGGGGGGGGGGGGGAAAGGGAAAAAGAAAAAAAAAAAATTGAGAGAGACAGGGGGTTAAAGGGGAAAGAGGGGCTTTTGGGGAAGGGGAGGGAAGGAAGGGAAAAGAGAGAGAGAAGAAAGAGAGAGAGAGAAAGAGAGAGAAGAGAGAAGACAGAAAAAGACAGACCGACAACAAACGACAAAAGCCTTGGGACCGAAGGACAAAGCCCTTTTATTATATATATATTTAATATATATATATATATATAATATATATATATATATATAATAATATATATAAAAATATATTTTAAAATATAAATAACTTTGTTTAAAATAGGTTTTTAACACCCGGGGCGTGCCCAATTTTATACCTGAGGACACATTTGGGTCGAAACAATTTTTTGGAGGTTTTACTTTTCCATTTAAAAAAAATTCATTTTTAAAAGGGGATGTCGCCCCCACTTGGGGTTTAACACTTCCCAATTTTTAAGGAAAGTACCCCAGCAAACCCTTCCCCAAAAACAGAGCAGGCTTGGGATATATGCATGACAGCAGAACTCTAGCAGGGCTGGGCCCTTTTCGTTTCATTTTTCCCCCTCCCCAATTTTACCCAACAGGGGGGCCCAAAATTTTTTGCTCTTGGGGCCGGGGGACTCCACACGTTAAATCGCCCTTTCGATGAACCCGTAATTTTCTGTCGAAAATTTTCTTTAAAAGCAAAAACTGGGTCGGGCCCTAAAAATTGTCGTTTGGGTTCTGCGTGGGTGCCAAAGTTTGCATAGGGCCAAAATTTGACTGATGGGCCCAGGGTTTTTTGGAGGGGGAAGACAGGATTCGTTCTGTTCCTTTTCCCCTTTGGGGAAAGGACTCCAAATTTATCTTTTTTTCTAAATGCAATTCCACGCCGTTTTCTCTACCCGCCTGACTTTTGGGGGTCAGGGGGGCGGGCGGGATCTTTTTTTAATTAGGGAATAAAATGGTGGGGGCCGGGCACCGCGATCCCAAAACTGCATCACTCGGTTTTGACCTCACCGACCTTTTTCAAAACCTTTCAGCATAATTTTACTTTGCAGGTTTCCAGAGCGCCAAAAAGGGCACTGACCACTCTTTGGGGAGGGACAAAGGAACTCCGCGCGGGAAAACTCACAGTTAACAGAAAGGGGCCGGGGGCGTTATAAACGGGCCGCCGGGAATTTACGCAGCGATACATTTTTCGTGAAATAATTTTTGCGAACGACAATAAAACAAAATTAACAAAAAAACTCCCGCTCTCAACTTGGCCCCCCGGAAAAGTAAGGACAATGACCCGGAATTGTCCCGGCACCCTTTCCGGCTATTACGGGGTCCCCAAAGGGCCCTCCGGGCCCTCAACGATTTAACTGGGAACTCCAGTCGACAACGCACACTGCAAAGACGAGGGTTGCTTTACTCTGGAACCCCCCGAAAAAGGATTTTCGGGGTTTTTTGGCAAGGGGAAGGGGCCGTTGGGGGAAAACACCAAAGAATATGGGGGGGGGATTTTCTTCCGAACCCCTTTGCTAGGGTGAAGAACCCTGCCAACAAGGGAAATGAAAACGCTATAACCCCTCAAAAACAGGTCCCCTAAACCAACAGCGTCTATGCCCAACACCCCAGCGCCACCCAAAGGGAAAAAAAGACGAGTTTAAAATCACTCGACTCACTTTTCCAAGGGTCCCCAAAAACGCAACTTTTTACCCGCGGGGACCCTTTAAAAGCCAAGTGGGCGCGGGCCCAAAAAACCCCGGGGCCCCCCTTGGCGTGGAAAAATTGGGGTGGGAAAAAGAAATGAAAAGGCACGACTTTCCGGGGGATGTGCTCATATCCCACCCCCAGCATTTACCAAATTCCCCCTTTCCCCGACAAAGCCCCCGCAAAAAATGTCATGGGAA
The DNA here is from genome assembly GCA_018398815.1 of Conus ventricosus. Taxonomy (NCBI): domain Eukaryota; kingdom Metazoa; phylum Mollusca; class Gastropoda; order Neogastropoda; family Conidae; genus Conus; species Conus ventricosus. The sequence goes on from CM031601.1 coordinate 100,017,264, forward strand.
AAACACCCTCGCTCCCTTCACGGCACCAGCAACCTGATTTTCATCAGGCGGTTTTGCCCCTTAGGTTTTTTTCCTTTTTACCCACCTTCCACAGCACCGACGGCAAACCGGGTCACCCCGCGGGGTCTGCAAATCAAGCTCCAGCCCAAGAAGAACATCGCTCAGCCCGAAAAGGGAAAAACCCCCGCATCGATTTTAACAAGACCCCCACATCCTGAAAAAAAAAAAAGGCCCGGAAAATTTTCCCACCCTCTCCGAAAATGTTCGACCAACCCCCCCTTGGCTCAGCCCATAAGATGGGGCCCCACAAAAGACAGTCCAAAAGCACTGCCATGAAAATTTTGGAAAAAACAGACAAGAACAAAAGACGGGGTTTTTGGGGCCCAAATCCCCCACACTCAAACCCCGCCAAAAGAAAAACGCCGCAGTGGCCCCCCTGGAATACAAGCCATCCCCCACCAAAACCCCAGGTGTACGTCCAAAGACCAAAATACAGAATTAAAAAAGGCATGCGCTAAAACGACTACTGGCCTCCCACTATGTCAAGCATCCAGATATCGGCCGATAAATGGGAAAAATCAAGGGCCCGGTATCGGGTCAAAAAACCAAAGGGGGGCCCCCAAGAAGACTAACTCCCTGAAGCTGCCACGGGCGGGGGGACCTCCAGGGCAAGGGCAAGAATGGAGCATGGTTGGGAAAATTTTTTCCGAATTTTTAAACCCCAAAAGAACCACTCACCCCAGGGGGCCCCGAAAGCATCGAAAAACCCCCCTCAGGCGGAACTGATAGAAAACCCCCCCTGCCCGAACTAGAAAACAAAACAAGACCTTTCCCCCGAAAACACCCCGGGAAGGATGGGATACCACCAAAGTCATCAGTGTGGGGCAGTGGGACGGCCCGAACAAACTGCACAACCTCCTTTGTCAGGCTGGGGGGAAGGAGCATACCTCAAAACATGAAGATTCCCAAAATTTTTTACATTTTACAAAACAAAGGCGACAAAAGGACTGCAATAACTCAGAGGGAAAAATCTCTCCTGAGCATTGTAGGAAATATTTTCCCAAAGGGGTCCGGGAAAAGCTGCAGAAGCCCCCTGACAAGGGTTTCCCCGAGTCCCGTGCCTTCCGCTCGGAGAGACAACCCCTCGGCATGGTCTTTTTCCATTTAAAACAAAACCAAGAGAAATCAAAAGCAGCACAAGGGCCCCCCTTTCCCGGGCCCTTTATTGACTTGAACCCCCGGGATTTGAAACTTGTCACAAAAGGGTGGACCTTTAACGGGCCTAAACGAAGAAAAGGCCCCACCAAGACTTTTTAGTGTGATCCGGCCTTCCACACGACAGGAAAAACACATGCAGTAAACGAAAAGGGTCGACCTCAATTTCCTTTAAAAATACCAGGGAGTCAAACCCGGGGTGTGTCCCGGCCCCCCACCCCCCTTTTGGCATCTTCTTTGCTGTCCTGCTGAAGCACCCTTTGGACATCAAAAAGAGGGGGTCTACCTTCACAAACCCATTTAGAAAGGCCCCAAAGGTTTAACCTTTGGGTCGGGTGAAGGGAAAGAGCAAAGTAAAGGTATGGGGGGTTTAGAGGGGGAAAAGCTGTTTTTTCAGAAAGACGCCCGGCCCCTGGGCCCCCCACACCCAAGCAGAGTTTAAAAGGGCTGATGGACCGTTGCAAAGGCTTGGGGGGGTTTATTTTGGCCTACAATAACTTGAAGAAGACGAAGTGATGGGTCAGGATGCTGAAAAACCCCGCATCACCAACAACAACCAAATTAGAGGGCCCTTAGGGCGTTTTCCCCCAAACCCCGGTTTTCCCCCAACACCGCCAAACCCCTCTCTGGAAACGGAGATCAACAGAAGGATTTAAGGGCCCCACCACCCTGGGCCCGTTTTTCCCCCAAGAGTGTGGGAAAAAACAGCAAAGTTAACTTTGAACACCAAATTTCTGTGTTAAAACGAACCCCGTGTTCTAAGCACCCCTCCTGTACCCAGCGAAAACCTGGACCTTTTATTTCCTCACAAGAAAAAAGGCAAGTGCCTTCCACTGCCCCTTTTCCGGCGCAAAACTTGGATCACATGGAGTACCCCCGTGACAAACAAAAGATGTGCTTGGGGCGTGCAAAGAATTTCCCCGCATACCCCTCTTTTTCCGTCAAACGTCGGCCCCCAGGGGTTTGGGCCCGGGGCTCGAAAGGGCATGGCGGGTCCCCAAAAACATTCTGTACCAGAGCTTGGGCCCCTGGGAAGAGAACAATGGAAGACCCCAACCCGCTTCAAGGATGGTTTTCAAGCGCACCTGAAGGCTCCCCGCCCTCGACACCAAAAAACTGGGAAGAGCTTTCCAGGACAATCCAACCCCGGAAACACACTATAAAAACTGGGGTGGGAAACCCGGGGAAAGAGCTCCCCAAACTTGCCGATGACCCCGTGCAAAAGAGAAAAACAAGCGGCGCTGCCCCAGCCAACTCGCCTTTAAGTGCCAAATGCAGCAGAACTGCCACCCCCATGTGGTCTAAAGCCACAGCAGAAAGCCCGTATGACCAACGAAAACATTCGCAAAGGGCGCAAATCCATCGCCCCAAACTTAAAAAGGATGCCAAAAATACAACATACATTGTTCAGCGACAATAATTTTTCTGGGAAAAAAAAGTCGCGCGAAAAACTTTTCACGAAAAATGTTTCCCTTTGAATATTGTAGCAGCCATAAAATCATATTTCCCGGGGAAAAACGGCCTGCACACGATTTTTATGAGCGACAGAAAATTTTAAAAAAACAAACCGGGCCCGCTCGACACCAGCAAAAAACGCGATCAAGAAAATGGGAAATTCGCGCGTGTTGGGGAATCTCTTTCCCAGCCCCCCCATTGCAAATGCCTAAAACCCCCAGGGGGCACTTCAGAAAATTTTGGGCTACAACGCCCCCCATGTCCACCTTTGGGAAAAAACCAGCAAGTCAGCTGATTTGGGTTTGAAGCCCATTTAAAAAAAAATTTACACCAGTCATCGAGGGCCCAAAAGAAACGCCCTGACAGTATACAAAACCAACCCAGTGAGCAGAAACCCCCAGGTTCCCCCCTGCCACTTTTCCCGCGAAATTTAGCAGTGTTTCCAGCAATGCCCAACGATTATTGGGTTCAGTTCTGCTCCCCAAACCAGATCGCAGCTGACACCCGGCAACATTAAGGGGATTATGACGGCATCAACGGCATTGGGGCCCAAAGCAAAAAAAAACTTTCCCTTAGAAAACATTTTTTAGGCAGAATTATCTACCATTTCAGAATGAATGGGGCCCCCCATTTCTTCAAACTAAACATAAGATAAAACTTTTTTTAAATTCCCATACATACATATATAAATATTTATTATAATATATATATATATATATAATTTTATAAATATATAAAATATATAAATAAATAAATCAGTAAAATTTAAAAAGCCTAAAAAAAATTTTTTTAAATGCTCCCCAACCCCCTTTGGGGGGCAAAATTTGCTCCCCAAGGGGGTTTACACTTAAAAAAATGTTTTAGGGAATTTTTAAATTTTTTGATCTTTAAACGCTCCTTTCCGTTTAGCACGTGGGCCCGAAGGGTTTTAAAAAGGGGGAAACCAATTTTTGGCAGTCAACAAAAATATACCGTTTTCAAATCCGCAATCATATATAAAAAAATTAATGAACAAACAGAAAAGTTTGTACATAAATGAGATGGAAAGCATTCTTTTTTCTGAACCCAAATGCAAAAAAAGAGGACAAAAACACCAACGATTTCAAATCATGGCGATCACCGCCAGCCATAGACGAAATGAAACCCTTTGAAGATCAAATGAAAAGAATGATAACCAATATTGAATTCAAAAAATCTAACAACGGTTTCCAAACAACACTAAAAAAAACAAAATAAAACAAGTACAAAATGACAAAAAAATTTTTGTGAAGGCTGATAAAACTAGCAATTACTACAAAATGAACCAAAAGAATACTCGCAACTCCTTGACAAAAACATCCAGAAAAACTACAAAAAAGCCGACAAAAATATACATGACAGTATCCGCACTAAAGAAAAAGAACTTGCAGAGCGCATAGACCTAAGTGACAGGATAGAAGCGACAGCAACAAAAGAAGCTTTCATAACACTCAAAGACCACAAGCCCAATTTCATAACAATCCAACATGTAGACTAATAAACCCATCCAAATCTGAATTAGGCAAAATAAGCAAGAAAATTCTGGAAAAAATAATAAAGAACGTAAAAATCAAACTCTGAATACAACCTCTGGAAGAACACACACGAAGTCATCCAATGGTTAAAAAAACTCAATATACAAAGTAATACAGTATTCATCACATTTGACATAGTAACGTTTACCCATCTATAGATGAGGAACTACTCACCAAAGCCCTGAAGTTTGCCAGTAACCACACAGACATAACAGGGTCAGAAATGGAAATCATTCTCCACACCAAGAAAACATTACTACACAGCAAAAATGAAACCTGGATCAGGAAAACCAACAGAAACTCAACATTCGACGTAACCATGGATCAATTTTATGGGGGGCGAAAACATGTAAAACGGGTTGGGACAAATTCAGCTGCCCAAACCATCAAAAAAAACCCGGGGAAAAAACAAGTCGGACTATACAGAGACGATGGCCTTGTTTTGCACTCCCAAACCAATCCAAGAACCATCAAAAAACAAGAAAAAAAGAACAAGGAAAAAATTTTTCCCCAAAACCACAACTTAAAGATTACCATTGAAGCAAACAAAAAGGTAGTAAAACAACTTAGACATAACACGGGAATCTAAACCCAATCACATATATAAACCATACAAGAAACCCAACCCTTTATGTAAAAACCTCTTTTATTTACACAACCAAAAGTAACCATCCACCATCTATATTAAAGCCCAAAACCCATGGCATAAAAAAAGAGACAATCAAAACCTTTCCCATCATGAGAGAGTTTTAAAACCCAATGCACCAGTGAATACCAGGGGGCCCATTTACAAAAAAAGTGGATACAATTAAAAATTTTAACAATACAACCCAGGCACCAAAAACAAATAAAACAAGAAAAATAGGAAAGAAAAATCAAAATGGTAAAACCCCCCCCCCATACGACGGGAAACTAAAAAAAAAACCCAAAGGGAAAGAATTCTTCAAAACCAAACAATTTTAAATTTCCAAAAGAACACAAACGCCCAAAAAATTTTAACAAAAACCCCCTGTAAAACTATCTTACTCATTTAGCCCAACCTCAAAAACCAAATTTGACGAAATCCAAAAAAATGAAAATAAAACACAGCAAAGAACAGGAAGAAAGAAAATCTTGAAATTTCACCAGAAGGAGCAGTGCCCACTAAACAATAAATGTTTTCACAACAACATTGTATACCAGTACTGTGACATCAAAAATGAAAAAGAAAGATACATAAAGGGAAACACTGAAAAAACCCCTTCAAAAACCCGATATGCAAACCCCCAAACAGTCATTTTAAAAAAGAAAAATTAAAAACCAAAAGAACTGGCCCAAAAAAAATCTGGAAACTTAAAGACCAAAAACAAGCTTTTTAAAAATATCCGGAAAATCCTAAAAAGACATCACCATCCCGCAATTTTCAAAAAGGTGCAACCTATGTTTAACCCGAAAAATGGGTTTTAAAACAAAGCAAACCAAAATTTTGGGAACTTTAAACCCAAAACAAAATATAAACAACGGGAGGCATAAATGGAAATCGTTTTTTATGAACACACCCAAAACAAAAACCTGAAAGCCCCCAAAAACACGTGCAAGCCAAACCCCCACGTGCAAACAAACCTAATCGGGAGCCCCCAAACCTTTTATAACATCGGCGGTGGGGAAACCAAAAAACCCTCCTATGACACGCAACAACCCTTTAAAAAAAAAATTTTGGATAGTTTTAAGATTCCTCTTTTAAAGTTTTAACAATTTATATATATTATATTATATATATATATATATAAATATATATATAAATATTATATATATATATTTTATATATAATATATAAAAAATCAATATGGTTGAACAGCCTAAAATGATTCCCAAAAGCGCTCGAAACCCCCTTTGGGGGGGGAACTTTGTTAAAAACCCAAATATTAAAAAAAGGGTTTCTAATAGTTATAAACAGTCCAAAATAGAAAAAATCCAAACAAAAAAGATAAAAAATTTTCCCAATTTTCTGCTTATTTCCCCTTTTCAGGGTTTAAAAAAGACGTGGGGTATATATATATATTATATTAAAAATATATAAAAAAAATATATATATATATAAAAAATATAAAATTTTATATTTTTATATATATATATAAATATAAAATTAAAAATTTTTATTTATATTTAAATTTATATATATATATATATAATATAATTTTGTGGTGTGTTGTGTTGGGGGTTTTGTGTGGTGTTGTGTTGGTTTTGAGAATATATATATACATATTATATATATATAAAATATATATATATATAATAATATATATAATATATATATGTGTTTGTGTGTGTGTGGTGTGGTGTGTGTGTGTGTGTGTGTGGGGTGTGTGTGTGGGGGTGTGTTATTTTCTATAACACCCCCAAACACATGTTTTAAGCGAGGGGAAATACCCGAGAGAGAAAGAGAGACGGGCAGAAAGAGAGAGCAATCCAAAGTGTCTATCTGTGGAGAGGATAGTCGTGTTTCTCCTG
>CM031601.1:100024976-100032476 GCA_018398815.1 Conus ventricosus
TTTTCAAACTCTCCAACAAACGGTGTCTGGCACTGACAGAGTTTCTTTTCCCTTATTCCACAGCCCACTTTAACACTGAATATAACCTCTCAGATCATTCCGCAACTAACTGTGTCTCCACCCCGTGCCCCGCTGTACGGCCACAGAGTGTCTGTGGATCTCACTGCATGGAGGAAGCACAATATGAAGACAGGGAAAACTGACCCTCACCACCTTTTGCATTACTATCAAGCCCAGTCCCCACCTCATCCTCATTCTTCGTGCTTCAACAGAACAACAAGAAAAACAGATCCACCACCCCAACTCCCAAGATTTTTTTTTCTTCCAAACTAAAAAAAAAAAAGTAAAAGTAATAATAAACACAAAACAGATACATATTCAATAAAGGGTTTTGAAATAACACTTCATATAAGCATTAAGAATTAATCGCAGTTGTTTCTACATTAGATCACAACTGTTTATGAGCAAAACTAATCATTACTGAAGACATAATGGATTTTTTTAAATCACAAGCAAGAAACCACCCACAAGGTTGGAAAGGAAAATAGACAAACAAACATAGGAAAAACAACAACACAACAACAATCAAGTCACATGTAAACCTAATGCCCGGGATTTTGAATTTTCGAAGGTTCCATTTTATGCCAAATGTGGCAAATACTTAACAGGCGGGTTTCGCACGCTACCTAACCATACTGTATTTGTTTTTGTTTTTACCCGCATCTAATTAAATTCCAGACACTCATCCATTTTAAAAAAAAACCATGCTAATGGATTCCTCAAAATTTTAATGATGTTTGATCACCTGTTAGCAATAGTTCAGTATCATGTGTGTATTATGATGTCTTGTTTTCAGAATTGACTATCTAAATTCATTTATATCTGTTTATTTTGTCTCATCCATATTTGCTAAAATTTCAACACAGGTGAAGAAATAAGTATGGAGAAATTGGGTCGCCTTAACAGCATCCCCTCTCAGTAGAAAACCATCCGGCCGTTTCTTTTTCGTTCAAGCACACAGTTGATTTGATAGTTGCACAAAGTGTTTGAATCCATTGACAGAAGCTTGAACCAAAGCCAAAGGCATGTAATACCTTAAACCTGAAATGATAAATTTAAACATCTAACGCTTTTTTTCAAAATGAAGGCGAGGATGTATCCCTGTTTGTTTGTTGTTGGGTTTTTTTTGACACAATCACAAAATCAAGTATGTAATACATAAGAAGACGAATATCATTTCCCATATACCTATTAGAAGAAAAAAAAAACTGATGTTTGTTGATAATAGAGGGAAGCACGAGTTTTAATCGGTTAGCAATACACGCAGATCCTATTTTGTGCACGATTTTCAAGAGTGAAAAAAATATCCAGTTTGTTTGTTTTGTATTTTGGTCTTTGGGCTTGTCACCCTTTGGAATACATGCAATAGTGCCTTCTTTTTGTGATGATGACAGTCCTTTCCTGTTATATCCATGTCTCACAACATATGGACATATGCTCTTTTTTAAGAGGTGCAGCATTGTACAGCTCCGATGGAAAGTTGTTGATGTTCCTGGCAGGCTGTCCACGAAACCAACGGTGCTTCTTCCATTTCTCTGTACTCAAAGGCTAACTGTATGTGTGTATGCGTGCGTGCATGCGTGCATGCGTGCGTGCGTGCGTGCGTGCGTGTGTGCGTGCGTGCGGTTGTGTGTGTGTGTGTGTGTGTGTGTGTGTGTGTGTGTGTGTGTGTGTGTGTGTGTGTGTATGTGTGGTGACTTTTCCTCTGACTTTGTTAGAAATGTCAACAGACTGAAGAACGGATTGCAACGTGAGTCTATTTCTTTTAGTCTGGTGTACAAAAGATAAGCGCATTGTTTCTATTGGTATTTGTAACCCCCTTTTCTTTCTGTTTCCTATACACATGAATTTTCAAATAGCAGTGCGTCTCGCAGTAAATTTGCCTTTGTTTGAAATATGACCCCACCGTATCTATGCGTATTAAGCGAACTAATTCAAGTGCTTCCCGACATCCAATAAATTAAAGGTTAAATTGTAAAAAAAAAAAAACAACATAATAATTTCTTAACGACGACTGGATTTATACAGGTCACTCAGCTGAGAAATACGCACTTACTTGGAGCTTTCTCATTTCTGGCCTTGTGATCTGTAATCTATTTGTCAGGCAAAACGACAAAACCATGAGAGAGAGAGAAGAGAGAGAGAGAGGAGAGAGAGAGAGAGAGAGAGAGAGAGAGAGAGAGAGAGAGAGAGAGAGAGAGAGAGAACTCGGAACTCGGAAACTTTAATTGTAAGGCCACCGGCCTGTATACAATGGATACACGTTATCATGAGTGAATCAAACAAATAACATAAGGACAACACGCAAAAAATAAGTACAACATCCCACATCAAAATCAAACTAAAGTCAAGGGAGTTACATTGGCATGTGAAATTAAGCAGACCAAAAAAAAACAAACAAAAAAACAAAAAAAACTTAAGACAGCAATTCAATTACACGAGTGCAGCTTTACTTCTTATTTAAATGCGTATATCTAGTCTTAAATGCATAAGAGAGAGAGAGAGAGAGAGAGAGAGAGAGAGAGAGAGAGAGAGAGAGAGAGAGAGAGAGAGAGAGAGAGAGAGAGAGAGAGAGAGAGAGAACAGGTCTGTGTGTTCGTTCGTTCTTTAATTTAATGTCTATCCACTTTACAGTGATCTTAGACAAAGACAAGAGACAAACGAACAGGCAAACAAACAAAGACAAAACAGAAAAACACATGTAAAAGGGGTCCGGAGTGTTGTATACGTTGGCCCGCAGCGCTCGCGCGATTGTGTGTGGGGGGGGGGGGGGGGGGGCAAAAATGTGTCTATTGTTTCAAAATGTCAATAACAGTGTATGGAGTTGGAGGTAGTGTAGTATGCAAATCATTGCATTCATAGTCTATTTAATTAATGAAGAATAACAATAAGTGACGCATCACTTTAACCCCATTACAAATTATACCGGCATAACGGAACCTACTTAGCCGGAATTCATATCTGACATTTGTAAAGAAACAAAAACATTTTTAAGCATTGAAATAATAAGGTAGAATAAAACCAACTAATAACTAGAGACTCAAAAGTAAATGTCCAATCTGGACTCTTAACAATTGCCTCTAACAACTTCTATAGCTTTCGCTTCGTTCCAAAATTCGCGATTGAAGGGTTCAAACTTAATAACCAAGTAGGTAAATATGTTTTAGTATTTCAGTCAAAGAAATGCTGACATGGAATGGTGTAATAATTTTGTCCACATTTTACAATATTTTGTTTTGTATCGTCTAGTCTGATCTAAAGATCAAACTCTTCAAAATCCGTTCCTGATGGAGATTGTGTCCCGTTATTATATTTTACAAGCTCCTTAAAGAATTTGCCCTTGAATGTCCTGTTAATATGTTTGGACACCATCTTTGTCTTCGTAACACCTAAATCCCATGATTCTTTACATTACCAAAAAGGTGTAATTTACATACAAGGATAAAGGCATATTATCATCTGTAGAGCTCTTTTTCCTTCTCGCTGCACTAGATTTTGGCTAACGATCAACCCACTTTTCATTTGCTGCTAAACACAATGTGAGGGAATCCACGTAAAGATAAAAAATGAATTAAATGGTATACTCTGATATCATTTCTCCTCTCACTCTTTGTATGAAATATTTTAAGCTTGTAAGACAGATTTTGAATCGACACAAAATAATAATTTAAATATCGATATATGGAAAACTAAGAAGATAGTTTCCAGTGCCATAAAATGGCAATTAGCTCTGGCCTGTGAATAACAGATAATTTTTCACCAATGTGATACGATGTTATCCTATTTTTAATGGATGGAATAATGAATGCAGCACCTGATAATTGGTTTTTCAAGTAGAGAACACGTCTGTATTATATTTTAAAATGGTTTATATAATTTTTCATTTATATGTGCCTTGACATATGTTGGCACATGGACCCATCACATTTCCTTAACTCTGATATAGAAAATATCGGTAATTAGCCTAGCTAAGCTCCCCTTGAGGAATATTACTGTAACTCGTTTTGAGGAGCTACTGTTTGGGGGTTTCAACACCAGCATCTGTAAATAAACTGGGACGTATAGGAGCCCTAAGTTTTTACAGAGTCAAACACCGTGCTCGCTATGGAAAATGTATAACTGAATTTTAAACAGTTTCCTTGATACATGATTTTTAGGCGTGAATGACTTCTTAATTAATAATTTGCTGAAGCAAGTTTCCATATTTTCGCGGCAAAGGCAAAATTCCTATTTCTGTTTAGGTTTTCTTAGTGTTGAGGCATGGACTGGAGAGGGGGGGGGGGGGGGGGGGGGACACACGATGCTAGTCATATAAGCTTTGCTATCTATGCGTTGCATCATTTGTTATCAAATATTTTGGAGCTGAAAAGGAATATTTCCTGATCATAAATTAATTTTGATCTCACAGTGCATTCTAAATGAAGAGTACCGTACTATCTTTCCTTCCGCCACGACTGTTTGACTTAACATTTTTAATAAATTCAATCCTTTTCTGTCGGCTTCTGTCAAAATATTTTCAAATGTAGTTTCCAATTTCAATTTAGAAGTCATGCTTACTCCGAGAATTTAAGCAACTTTTTTATATTCCAGAGAAGCGACATTCCATTTATTTTTTTGAAAAGAGGGTAAGGTTTAGGATCAAGCCAGAAATGAAGAGAACCATATTCGATTTTTCATGTGTAAGGGTTAGTCTTTTCACTCATGTATTTGCTGATTTTGTCCTAGTTCATTTTGAGATATATTCTTTTTAATAATACGTTAATTGATCTAATCGGTGTAAGCTTTTTTAGAGTAACTTTCATCATATCAAATATCAACTGCATAATGAACTAGCTCGACAATCTTTGAGGCCCACTTTTGGAAGATCAAGCATCAAAATGTTTGAAAAGGATCGGGCTATTACACCTCCTTGTGGAATCCATCTTAGTACGTCATTGATTAGAGTAGGCATTACCAACCCTTAGTCCCTGTATTGCTTTTTCACTTAAAAAAGCCTTATATACGTTATACATACAGACTGAATACCTATTGATCTTAGTTTGTTTAGAATTTTGAATGCAAACTTGGTCATATGCCTTTCTAGATGTCAAAAAAGTGGCAAGTGGCGTTTTTTCCTGCGTGAAAGATTGAGTTTAATCTGTGTCGGATAATTTTACTAAATGAACACCTGATGATTTACGCTTTTCTAAAACCCGCCTGTATGTAAATGGTATTATACAATTTTTTTTCACAGAAGTGTTCCAGCTCCAATTTAGAATTATTCTTCCATAAGTTTTCTCCCACGTGTGTTGTAGAGTCAATAGGTCTGTAAATATAATATTTTTTCTGATTTTGACTTTCCCTCCTTGGATAGGGTAACAGTAGCTTGTTTCCATACAGATGGCTGAAATCCCTTCAAACAAACATTTTTGAAGAAAAAACATTTAAAAAATTTTACATTAACTTGTCAAATAGCTTTAATCAATTTCATTGGAAATTGCAATCTGGTCCAACCCACTGATTAAATTCTTCGATCCAAGGTTTGAAATTGCATCTTTTAGTTTCCTGAAAAGTAATAGGGGCATTTATCACAGTGAAATGTTATTGGTACAGTTTTCAATTGTCTTCGTTTCGTCCATTTTTCTCTAAGCATTTTTGTTCTTCTGAAGAGGCCTTCAAAGTACTATTATTTGCAAACGCATCTGCAAATGCTTCACCTTTTTCAAATCTGAAGGAAATTCGTGTATTTCCAATTTTAAGGGTAACCCATGAGACTATATTTCCATTTTTTCATTTCTTTAGTTTTTCTTCAGTTTTCTGGAGATCTTTGTGATTTTGAACCTCAATTTTCCCACAGAAATTTGACGCAATATCTTCCTTTGCCTTTTTCATACACTCTATTACAGTGATTTTTTCGCTTTGTTTTTTTTCATCAATCTTTTCTGGACTGTTTATTTTTTAGATACATTTTATAAGCCTCCATTTTTTGGACTCTTGCTTCTTCAACAGGAAAACATTCCACCAAACATTTCCTGTATTTTTCTTGACTTATCAGGATTACATTTAGGGATTAGAAACTCAGCTGCACAGCAAAACAGCATCAACAAATTTCATGTAGCTTGTATCAACATTCATCAACCATCATCTCCTCGCAATTGCAACTAGAAAGTATGTTTTAAATCTTAATTCCCAATCTAGCTTTGTTTAATTAAATTTTTGGGATTTGAATCTTTTGTAAGATCAGAAATAGTGTGATTTTACTTTGATGGAAATAACTATTGGTAGATGATCACTGCCTAGGAGTCTTTAAATGTGTCCCATATCACACCTTGGAGTCGATTAGCACAGACAAGGAGAGTTAGGTCCTACGCTGAAGCCGATGATCTGAAATATCCCGGGAATTCGAGTGACCACTACCATCAGTCAGTATACAGAGTGAAGAGTCTAAATACATTTTCAAGGAATCTGTTATGCGTAATGATTTTGGACTCATTTACCCAAAAGGGGGCGTGTGATTGAAATCACCTGCAATCGATCCACTTCTCGTTTTGGTCTTGTAAAGACGAATCCACTCTGTGTTTTGATTGTCAGGACCTTTTGGCAAATATACCGTACAATAATGTTCAGTATCAACAATGATCATGGCATTTTTGCTTTTACTGCACAAGCAATTATGTTTTTAATGTCTTATTGAAAAAGGGTATGGCATCTATTTCGGAGTCTTCTACCTTTTGTCGATGTACAACGCGTACGACCCTCCGTTTTCTTTCATTGTTTTGGTAATATTGGTGGGTAGTAAAAGTTTTGGATAGTTTGGAAGCTTTGTTTCATGAACATTTGGGGGGGGGGGGGGAAATTGTAATACTAATGCTTGGTACATATGTCTAAAGATGCTGATCAGCTCTGGAAAGATATGTTGATAATTGATCTGCCAATTGCCATTGCGTATGTTTACATTTATAGTTCTTGTCATGCTCTTTATAATAGAATACTATATCACCAGAAAAAAAAATGTAACAACACTAGATATACCAGAAATTTCAACAAGGTGTAGATAGGTGGAAAAAGAAGAGAGAAAAAAAATGGGGAAAGTATTTTCCAGGGATTTGTGACAAATGGCACAAAAAACTGAATGTCAATCTCCAACGAGTCAAAACCTTTCTGATGCTGAATAAATAACAGCTCTACAAACCAATTAGTACTAGATACTGCTGTTCAGCAACTTAGACTGTTTGAAAGAATTATTCCCGCCCTGTGACACGTCCATAATAGTACCACCAGGGGCCAAGGAAGGGGGCGGCCGAGATCCTCTAGGGTTGTCTGAAAGAATCTACCCATGATAGATACCGTGGCGGGGTGAGGGTTTCAGGGGCCTCTTAGGTTTAGAATACCGTAACATTCTGGTTCCCGTCCATGCAGATGAATGCCATCACGCTGGGTTTCCTGTTGTTTGCCCGAAGA
>CM031601.1:100039976-100047117 GCA_018398815.1 Conus ventricosus
GCAAGCGAGTATTGAATGATGTGGTGAATGTGTGTAGCAAAGTGATTGGAAGGAAGCAAGTTGGAATGCACGAATTGTATGACAGACGAGTGGAGAGGAAAGCAAGAAAGCTTGCCAGTGATGATAGCCATGTTTTACAAAATATTACGAAATTTTACCATCTGGACGTCGTTTTAGGACCCTTAGAGTCAAATCTAGGGCGCAAAAAACTTTTATACCCAGGTCGATCCATCTTCTAAATTCATGATGTCTTTTGTACCATTTTTCATGCTTAGTGATGTGAAGGAATGCGAGAGAGAGGGAGGGGGGGAGGGGGGGGGGGGAGGTGCGAGAGAGTGAGAGCTTGTGGGGTGGTTGAAGATGTGTTTGCTTGTGTGAAGATATGTGTATTTGCATATAATATGTGCTTGTGTGTGTGTGTGTGTGTGTGTGTGTGTGTGTGTGTGTGTGTGTGTGTGTGTGTGTGTGTGTGTGTGTGTGTGTGTGTGTGTGTGTGTTGTGGTGTGTGTGTGTGTGTGTGTATCTGCTTGTGAGTGTAAGCCTATGAGTGTGCTTGTGTAGTGCATGTGCATGAGGTTTTTCAAATGATTATAGTGTGTGTGTGTGGGGGGGGGGGGGGGGGGGGACTGTATATGTAAATTCTATAAGTGGCCACTTGATTGTGATGATTCTTGTTTTGATGCATGTTGTCTTGTTATACTGTTTATTATGCACCTATCTTAATTTCTCACCCTTTGAGATAATAAAGTGTTCATATCATATCATATCACTTAATACGAACTGAAAACAAGAACTAGACTAAGCCAACCAACCAAACGAATGAATGGCTCATCAATTACCCTCAGCAATACAGATCATTAATCAATTAACAACCCTCTCTTTGTCTGTCTGTCTGTCCTATGAGTAGGTTTGTGTGTGTATATATATCAGGTGTATGTTTTTATATTGTTGCATGTATGCGTGCATGCGCACGTGTGTGCAAGCTTTTTTGTTTCGAACTTGTTAATTCTCTAGAACTGAACTGGACGACAGAAGAAGCAGGGGTAGAAAGGGCGAGAACACAAAATGGCCAAAGTGTCCTACAGATAACTAAAGGAAAAACAATCTACCCCTGTCTTAGCCCCCGGCCCTAGACAACTAAAACGTGAAGAGACCCAAAAGAAAGGGTGACTGCACAAAGTATGAGAATACAATTCACATGTCAAGCCAAAGGATTAAAGGAGAGGGAAGAGAACTAATAGGGAAATGAAAGGCGGAAGGGGATGGAGCTTGCTATTCTCGGCTAGTCTTTGGAACCTCTGCCACTCCCAGACATCGTGCTGTTTTCTCTCTATTTATCTCCGCGCACCGCATGATGTCGGGGGAACGCGCTGCACCCCTGAGAGAGAGAGAGAGAGAGAGAGAGAGAGAGAGAGAGAGGAGAGAGAGAGAGAGAGAGAGAGAGAGAGAGAGAGAGAGGAGAGAGAGAGAGAGAGGAGGCGCGAGAGAGAGAGAGAGAGAGGGGTGGAGAATGGCAATGACAATGACAATGTTTTATTGACAATAGTTAAACAACCCTTATGCCACCCAAAGGAGTGCAAGCGAGCGAGTGAGAGAGAGAGGAGAGAGAGAGAGAGAGAGAGAGAGAGAGAGATGAGAGAGAGAGAGAGAGAGAGAGGAGAGAGAGACTCAAGACTCAAGACTCAAGACTCAAAAACTTATATTACTCAAGGATAGAGATTTTAGGCAGTGCCTATTCTTCCAATCTGTCCTTGCTATTCTACAACATTCAACTAAACAGACTGCACAGAAACAATCAAGAATATAGCAACATTATAATATTAACAATAACATTAGTAATAATTATAATAATTATAAGGGGAGAAAAAAAAATCCATTACAAAATTACACAAACACAATCAAACAACGTACGCGCGCGCGCTCACATGCATGCACACGCCCACACATACACGCATGCATGCGCATACCCACATCCACACCATACACACACAACACACACACAACACACACACAACACAACACACACACACACACACACACACACACACACACACACAATTTTCATTAGCTAATATAGAGGCAAGCATAAAAGTAGGGCGTTCAGACTATGATCAAAAGGTTAGATTTATTGTTCAAGTAAATGTTTAAGTACTGCTGATTTGAAGGAGTGATTGACATGTTTTGGCAGACGGAGGAAGAGAGTTCACACAGATGGACCAAAATATGCAAAACTAGATTGAACAAATCAATGCGGACACGTGGTAAAATGTAGAAGAAGAAGAAGAAGAAGAAGAAGAGGAGAGAGAGAGAGAGAGAGAGAGAGAGGAGAGAGAGAGATGAGAGAGGAGAGAGAGAGAGAGAGGAGAGAGAGAGAGAGAGAGAGAGAGAGAGAGAGAGAGAGAGTAATTCGCTTTAAAGCGAGGACAAGTGTGCCTGATTGTTTTCAATACCCATGAAGCACAACGTTTTCATGTTTGCATTTATTGTGCCCAAAACCTCATGTAATTGTGAAAATATACGTGCATTTCAAGGCTTAATTATTCAGAGTTCATCCTATAACCAGTGCCTATTATAGTAGTCTGACACACGGAGCTTACGCAATAATCACCACTTTTCTGCATTTATCCTTAACGCTACCACAATGTGAAGTACCTGATGCTTGAAAAAGAAAAAAAAGAAATGTAGACGATTGTCTCATCACCGCAGTTATCTCATATGCTATTCTAGTCACCAAGGTCAGATCCACATCTCTAAATCAGTAAAAACGAATTGCTAATTACGCAAGATTGAACATTCAAGGCCATAGTAAAAGAGAAAAAAAAACCCTAATGAACTCACCGATCCATGGTGTGTTAATGCACAATTCCCGCACGTACTTCACTGTTTGCCACCAGAACCTACTTATTCCACAGAGAGAGAGGGGGGGGGGGGGGGGGAGAGAGAGAGAGAGAGGAGAGAGGATGAGAGAGAGAGGAGAAGAGAGAGAGGAGAGAGAGAGATGAGGAGAGAGAGAGAGAGAGAGAGAGAGAGAGAGATTGAGACCGACAGACATACAGACAGACAGAGCACTCGCTGTTTGTTTGTTTCTTTCTTTTTCATTTATTGATTCATTTTCAAAGTAGTCTACAATTGATACTGCTGTCGTTCTGATAATTTCAATTTGTCGCCGTGGCTTTCCAATCTCAAGGACATGGAGCATAATGTGATTTTCACTTTGCAAATTATTTTTCAACAAATGTCTCCGAAAATGGTGTTTTCTGAAGTTTTCAGTGTATTGAAGCTAAATCCTATTTGCAGCATGATTTCCCGAATGGGTTTTAAGAATGTTTAACCTATTACAGTTAATAGAGTGTGTTGGTTCTGACGTTGTTGTTCTTCGTCTAACTCTTCTTCTTCTTCTTCTTCTTCTTCTTCTTTTCTTCTTCTTCTTCTTCTTCCACCACCACCACCATCATCATCATCATCATCATCATCATCATCATCATCTTCTTCTTCTTCTTCTTCTTTCTTTTTTCTTCTTTTTTTTTTCTTCTTTCTTCTTCTCCTTGTCATCATCATCCTTTTATCTTTATCTCATTCATCATATATTCTCTCATCATCATCATATCATCATAATCGTCGTCGTTTCTTTTCTTTTCGTCTTCTTCTTCTTTTTCTTCTTTTCTTTTTTTTTCTTCTTTTTCTTCTTTTTTCTTCTTCTTCTGCCCATGTTGGTGCTCCGGGTCCTTCCCTTCCCCTTTTTCTCCTCCCTTTTTTTTTCTTTCTTTATGACCATTCCCCTTTATCTTCCTCTGCCTCCTCCTCTTCCCCTGTTTCCCTTTTTTTCTTCTGTTTTTCCCTTACCTCCTCCTCCCACTTCTTCTCCTCCCGTTTTTCCCCTTTCCCCCAGGGACCTCTTCCCCCTCTTTCTCCTCGTTTTTTTTGCCTCCTCCCCCTTTTTCCCATTCTTTTTCTTCTTTTCTTCTTTTCTTTTTTTTTTCTTCTTTTTCTTCTTCTTCCTTTTTCTTTTATATTCTTCTTTTTTTCTTTTCTTTTTCTTTTCCTTTTTCTTTTCTTCTTCTTCTTCTTCTTCTTCTTCTTCTTCTTTTTTCTTCTTCTTCTTCTTCTTTTCTTTTTTCTTGTCTTCTTGGGTCCCCTTACCCCCTCCTCCTACTTCTTCCCTCCCTTTCCCTTTTCTTTCCTTTATCCCCGCTTATCCCCTTTTATCTCCCCTTTAAAATCTTCTTTTCCCTTCGCCACTTCTGGACAGGGGAAATTCTGTTTTTTAGCCAGGGAAATTGACTTTTTTTCGGCCAACCTACTGTGCTAAAAAACCGGGATCAGTTTCATTGTTTTTTAAAAAAGGGGGGGTGTGTGAAAATTTGGAATTGAGAGAATTTTTAAGAAAGGAAAAAATTTTTTCAGGGGGGTTTTTTGGGGGCCAAAGGGGCCCCTTTCTGAAGGGGTGATACCCCGCCCAAAAAAATGATGTAAATTTAAAAATGAAAGAAAGTTCAAGGAAAAGCAATTATATAAGGAAATACAATGGGCATTAAGAAAAATACAGTACGCAGCCCTTTTTTTTGTTATTTTATGACCCGGGAAATTTAAGGGAATATTTTTTTTTTCTTGAACCTAGGAGTAAGTTCAGTTTTAAAATTTTAATTGGGGGTTTAGAGAGGGGGGAGGGGAGGGAGAGAGGAGAGAGGAGATTAAAAAAGAACCCGGGGGGAAAAAACCCCCCCCCCCCCCCTTTTTGGGGGAAAAAAAGGGAAAACCCCCCCCCCCCCCGGGGGGGGAAAAGAGGGGAAGGAAGGGCAAGAGGGGAAGGGGAGAAAAAGGGGGAGAGACAGAGAAGAGGAAAGAGGGCAGAGAGAGACAAAAAAGGGGAAAAGGGGGGAAAAAAAGAGAAAAAGAGGAGAAAAGGAAAGCGAAAAGAAGAAAAGAGAAAAGGGAAAGGGGGAAAGGAAAAGAAATGAAAAGAGGAAAAGGAAAAGAGAGAGAGAGAGGTGAGAGGGAAGAAACGGGTGGGGGAAGACAGGAACCAAAAGAGGGTTTTTTTAAAAAGGGAGGAGGGGGGAAAGGAAAAATTTTAAAATTTTTTTCCTCCTTTTTTTCTGCAAAAAAAATAATTTTTAAAAATTCGTTCCTAGTGTGTATAATAAAAGGGTTTAAAAAAAAAACAAATAATTTTGTTTTCATTTCCTTAATTTTCCCCACGCCCAGGGAAAAAAGCAGTGATGTTAAAAAAACAAAAAAAAAAAAAAAAAAATAAAAAAAAAACATCTTAAGACTGACCGACCCTCCACTCAAACCCAAAAGAAAGACATTTTATTTACTGATCATCTTTAATGATAATATTATTTTTTTATCTTTATATTGCATTATCCTAAATTTCACTATTTTACTGTTAATTTTCAAAAGCTTCCCCAAAAAGAGAGAGAGAGGGGAGGAGAGACGGGGGATGGGGAGAGAGAGAAGAGAGAGAAGAGTTTGGGAGAGAGGAAAGGTGAGGAGGAGAGAGAGAGGAGGAGAGAAGAGGGGAGAGAGAGGGGAGAGAGAGGAGGAGATGCGGTTTAAGTTTCCCCTTTGTGTTGGTATCTCCCCCCCTTTTTCCATGTGTCCATACCCAAAAATTTTTTAGCTGACTCCCTAAACGAAATTTTTAACCCTGATCTCTTCGCCTGTCCCTACTACTCTTTAAGATGTGTTTTGATCCCTTTTATTCGTCCTGCCCCCCACAGTGTTTGGTTTTAAAGGGGTCTTGGTTTTCTTTTTCCCCCTTCCACCTCTTTCCCCTTCGGCTCCCTCCCCATGTCAGTGTTTGAAAGATCTGTCGATTCCTCTGCTGTTGGGGCCCTTCTCGTGAAAAGGGGGCCCGTTGGGTTGTATAGCATGGATTTCTTTTATCGTCTGTACCAAAAAGCGGGTTTTTGTTCATATGAAAAGCCCACGGAAATTTGGGGGAGAGGAGGAGGGGAGAAGAGGGGATGAGAGAAAAGGGGAGGGGAGAGAGAGAGAGGGGGGCTGACACAGACAAAAAGACAAGTAGACAGACAAACAGACAGTATGATAGACAGACAGACAAACAGACAGACAAAGAGGTTGAGGTCAGGAAAGTGGAAACAAAAGAAGACAAAACTGGGAGATGCGTGCATCACCCTGTGTTAACGCGTGTCGTTCAGGTAAGAGAAGTTGTCTGCTACTAAAGATGAAAGAACAAAGAAACATAACAACAACAACAATGAAAAATTGAAAACCTGAATGGAGGGAGTGCCCCGGGCGGAGGAGGGAGGGGGGGGGGGGGGCGGAGGAGGATAGGCTAAATAGTTTTCATTTTATTTGATCTGCATGTTAATGCTATATAATTTTGTTGTTAAACCATACTTTCAGCAGTCAGATATCGACTCTCGCTGCAATAGACAAACGACGAAGAAAAATATTGTTTTCGTGAATAAAAAACCAGTTGATGCTCACCTTGAATCTGAATCCAGAAGGCGTACAGTGTGATCAAACGAATCTCTGGATTGATGGCGCAGCTGAACTTACGACCGTCGTGTTTCTATTAATTGTCGTGTCTACGGCAGTTTCTTGTACCGTCTGCTGTGCTACGATGTTTTGTTTTGTTTGTTTTTTCAAAGGTTTAAGAGAGAGAGAGGAGGAGAGAGAGATGATGAAGAGAGAGAGAGAGAGGAGAGAGGAGAGGAGGAGACTGACTGACGACAGACAGACGACAGACAGACAGACAGACAGGCAGATTAGACAGGCAGACAGACAGACAGAAAGAATAATCAGTGACCGCACGCCTTTAGAGAGAGAGATGAGGAGAGAGAGGAGGAGAGAGAGAGAGAGAGAGAGAGGAGAGATGAGGAGAGAGAGAGAGAGAGAGCGCGAGCGAGAGAGAGAGAGAGATGAGAGAGAGAGGAGAGAGAGAGAGAGAGAGAGAGAGGAGAGAGAGAGAAGAAGAAGAAGAAGAGGAAGAAGAAGAAGAAGAAGAGAGAAGAAGAAGAAGAAGAGAAGAAAGAAGAAGAGATCATTGACTATGCGCCTTCAGTACGATGCAAACTGTACCATGCAGCGCTTGATAAGACGAATTCGTTAAGTGATAGACGTCACTGATTGAACAGGGACTACAAGACAGGTATTTCCCTCAGTACATTTG
>CM031601.1:100059717-100062217 GCA_018398815.1 Conus ventricosus
AACTGGTGTGGTTGAACGTCTGTCTGTCCAGGTTGGGATTTGTTAGGTTCATGATGGTGTTGTTCGTCATGTTGTCTTGTATTATGGCGAGTTGTACTGTAGTGGTCATGTTATGTTTAGTTGTATTATGGTTGTTGCGTATACTGGTTGTCTGGTATGATGTCGTCTTGGTTCTGTGATTGAAACTTGTCAGCCGG
The DNA here is from genome assembly GCA_018398815.1 of Conus ventricosus. NCBI lineage: Eukaryota > Metazoa > Mollusca > Gastropoda > Neogastropoda > Conidae > Conus > Conus ventricosus. The sequence goes on from CM031601.1 coordinate 100,059,915, forward strand.
TTTGTGTTACTTTTTTTTGGGTATATTCTGTAAATAGTGTACATAGTGGTTCCTATTATTAAGTGTTCGTTATTATTATTATTGTTCCTGAGTTCGATTGTCATGTGACAGTTTGGCTAGACAGTGTGTGTTAGATATAATAACCGTTGATGGACGGTGGGTGTAGATATTGGTTGTGATTAGTTCATGTTAATTTCAGGGGGGTCAGTAAGGAAGTAATACGAGGTTGCATTTTTGTTGAGGATCATAGTATGAGTCAGGTGCAGATGTGTCTGCGTGAATCGTTAAGGGATTGTGCTCAATTTCAGTTGTAAATTAGTAGTAGTTCGTTGAAATTGAGTAACGATTTCGGAGTTGACCTGCACGGCATTGGAATTGGTTAACTGTGCAGTGGGGCCAAGGCTAATTGGTAGTCGAATGGTTTATACTGGAGTACGGTCGTGACTATTCAATTCATATTGGTGTCTTTTCCCTTTCTTTTCGAGTCATGGTTCTCGACGCGGGTGTGTGGCGCTTTGAAAGGACTGTATCGTGACGTCCCCGGGGTTTGGGGTTACGGACAGTGAGTTCATTGTTAAAGTTTTTTTGGGGTTTTGGTTTTGTTTTTTTATTTAATTTAAAAGGGACGGGTCGCCCACACATGAAGGGATGTTTGTGTTTTTTCACAAAATTTGGGGGAGGGGGAAGATATCAAAGGTTGCGGGGGAGACGTCTCTTTTAGGAATTTTTGTAGTGGGAAAAAAAAAAAGGGGTTTTTTGGTTTAAAATTTTTAAGGGCGGGTAGCTCGGGCATTGATAGGAAAAAAAACGGGGGATTTGCCGCATGTAATATTGTATGGAAGTAATGGTTGTTTTGGGGCCATAATAAGGATTAACCCCCGGATTTCTGACAATAGATGAATGAAGGGGGGGTCCCTTGGTTTTGGAAAATTTTTTTTTTGAAAAATTTTCAGTTTTTGATATTTTTTTATAATTGACATCCCAAAGAGGGAGGGAGAAGTGAAGGTTGGGTGGGGGCCCAAACCCCGATTCTTTTGATGAATAGGGTTTTAAAACTGTAAACCCGTTAAAAATTTAATAAGTTCTTTGTTCTTTTTTTTGTTTGTTTTTTTTTTTGAATGGGGATTTTACTAATTACTATGTGGAAACATTCCTTGGGGAGATTCCCCCTTTCCAAATTTTTGTTTAGTTTTTCCAAAGGGGGGGGGGGCCCATGGGTCCGTTTTTGGGAGGGGCTTAAAATTGGGATTTTATTTTTTTCCGGGGAAATGGTGTGCGACCCATAATTTCAAAAATGTTTTAGTGTGATTGGCTCAGAGAAATTATTTTTTTTACTGTTGTTTTTTAAGGGTTGGCGGAAAAATGTTTTTGTTAAAACCCCAAAAGTAAGGTTTGGGGGGGGTGTTTTTCGAAATTCAAGTGGTCCTCTCATTCCCGAGTGGGAGGAAAGGCAAGGGGTTGGGGGGGTTTTTTAAAAGCTTTCCCCAGGTACCCATGGGCCCTTGAGGATTTCGGGGTAGAAACAACATTACGGGTATTTCCCTACAGTTTGGGTCACGGGTGGTACCCCTGTTTCCGTCCTGGGGTGGGGTCAAAGACCACCGGGGGGGTTACCCCCAAATACCGGCGGGGTGGGGCGGGGGGGGGTGCCCCTTTCCCTGCTGCTTTTTTCCGGGGGGAAGGAAAAACCTTCCAGGCCGCCCTCCCCGTCTGGGGCAGCTCTCCTCCCCCAAACCGGGGGGTTTCTTCCGGGAGTCCCCAGCCCCCCGGTTGCTCTTCCCTGTTGGGGCCGCCCTTTTGGAACCCCCGGCCCTCTCGAGAGGGCCCCGCCCAGCCTTCTCTCACCCCTGCCCCGGGGGGGGCCTTCAGGGGGGGGAAAGGTTTTCCTTTCGGCCCCCGGACTCGTCCCGAGGGGGAACTCCACCGGGCCCTTTTCCCTAAACCTTTGTGTCCGGCGGGCCCTTTTCAAGGTGTTGTGCCAGCGCGGGGGGAGGGGTCAGACTGAGGACCAGGGGCCCCCCCCCCCCGGCCCCCCCGGGGTTACAAAATTTTCGGGGGGGTTGGGAAACTGGGGGGAAAGGCCCACGGTAGCCCCGGGAAAGGTGCATTTCGCCCGGGGGAGGCGTCACCCCTGTGAGGGGGGAGTCCGCCCCCGAGGATGGAGTTTCCCCGGGGCCGGGATTGGGGTTTCCCGGGGTTTGGGGGGAAAAAAGGGTGTACCCGTTGGGGGGGGGGTTTAAAGGGTGTTAGCTACTGCCCCCTTTTTGGGGCCCTTTGTGGCCACCCCACAGGGGGGGATACTT
>CM031601.1:100067217-100092217 GCA_018398815.1 Conus ventricosus
AACGGTGACCACAACGCCACAGTATCATATTTCGCTCAACAGAATTCTACATGGATCATTGATCAGCCAGGATTGAATTGATCCCCATTCCCACCACTTCTCCAACCCCATGTCCCCTATAGCCTCTCTCTCTCTCTCTCTCCTCTCTCTCTCTCTCCTCTCTCTCTCTCCTCTCTCTCTCTCTCTCTCTCTCTCCTCTCTCTCTCTCTCTTTCTCTCTCGCTCTCTCTCTCTCTCTCTCTCTCTCTCTCTCTCTCTCTCTCTCTTCTTTCTCTCTCTCTCTCTCTCTCGTCTCTCTCTCTCTCTCATTATCGGGAACGTGTCATACAACATTTGAAGTGATGGGAAGTGCCAAGTCTAATGCTCTGCCCTGTGTATGAAACCTTGCCCTACTTTAGTCCTTCCTATCAGAAAGCCCTGCCAGAATCGATGCACCGAAGCTCCATCATGCCCGGAACCAGACGTGTGAGAGGGTGGGGTGGATAGTGGCCCGTCACTGTCGATGGAGAGACGGCCGTTGGAAGGAGGCTGTTTTTACAGGGACCTGACGATGGAGACGGCCGTTAGAAGAAGGCTGTTGCCATGGCATCCTGTTGACAACGGGGAGACAGTCATAAGAAGGAGAGTGTCTCTGTAGACTGATAGTCAGGGGAGCCATTATGAGGACGCTGACACTACAACCGTCACCACACTCCGGTTGGGCGAGACAGCCTTAGGAAGAAAGCTGCTGCTGTCATGCCCTGTTGTTGAAGAGAGAACTATAGCAAGGAGGCAGTTACTTTGATGTCCCTCTGATGCGGAGATACCCATTGGAGGGACAAGACTTACAGGGAGACCGCCATTGTCATGTCATGTTGATAGAGACTGTCGTTGTCAGAAACCAGTCATGATGATCTCCTTGTCACACTGTCACTCTTGCATACCCGCATTCATGACAGCATTTACTCCATACGCACACGCAATCTTTCCAATCACCCAAAAGGAGCACTACCGAATGTTTTTCTTCTCCCCCTCTCCTTTAGGGAAAACACTTTACTAATCACAACAACAACTTGTAAACAGATTTTACACCTGTATCTCTCTCCGCACTGAGAGACAAATAAATCCGCACACATGTATCTCTCCTCACACCGAGAGACAAATCAATCTTCACACATGTATCTCTCTTTACACTGAGAGAAAAAATAGTCTTCACACTTGTATCTCTCTTTACACGGAGAGATAAAATAGTCTTCACACTTGTATCTCTCTTTACACTGAGAGATAAAATAGTCTTCACACTTGTATCTCTCTTTACACTGAGAGATAAAATAATCTAGTTCCGCTTGTATAAAGCTATGGCCTTCACATTCCGTTATCCCAAAATTCCGGACCAGGAGAATACATAACTCCCGTAATCACTGAGGACCTGCCTGCCTCAAGTAAAAGCTTCCCTGCTTTCTCAATTCCCTGTCTCTCTGAGACAATATACTGCCCCCTCGAACTCTCCCGTCCTGGAGATACGAGTCTCGACTTCTCTTCCGCGACTTCTTCTGTCTCTTGCGAAATGACGAGCTTCAACTCCTCTCCCTGGAGTTGGTACTGGCTGGGGCTGAACTACCGGTGTGTTCCCCACACCATGGCCATCTTCAACCACCTCACGGGGTGAAAGGTGAAGGGTGAAGGGCGAAGGGTAAAGGGTGAAGGGCTGAAACACGAATAAGGTTCGTGTAAGTAACCTGCTTCTCAATTCAACATATGAATTCTTTCTCTCTTCTTTAAGTTTTCCCCCTGTAGCTTTCCCCAACTATCTATCGCTCACCTGGTAATGACTGGTCAGCAAAGAGGACCACCGTCCTGACAGGTTCGAGTCTCTAGGCCATCTGCTGGGTTAAAACTGACTCTTTCCCCCCTTCTCCTAGTGAGTGCATACTCAGTGTTCAAAACACATGACCAGCACCTTACCTTACCAGCCCTTGTTAAACTATCACTCAGTGGTCACTTTCACCCAATGACCACATTCGTTTCTTGAATGAGTCATACTCACAATTATTTTGGGGACGCCCGCTACACTAGTCAAGCCATATGAATATTCTTCCTTTAGTTGTGGCATGGGGAAATGATTCATATCACTAACTACATGTGATGGAGCGTCACATGCCTTGATGTGAGGCTACGTCACATGACACTCCTGTAGAAGGGGAGACAGCCAGAGGGGTGAGGCTGTCATAATGCTGTCCGGTTCATGAGGAAACTGCTATGACAGGGAGACCGTCACTGTGATCTCCTGTAGAAGGGGAGACAGCCAGAGGGGTGAGGCTGTCATAATGCTGTCCGGTTCATGAGGAAACTGTTATGACAGGGAGACCGTCACTGTGATCTCCTGTAGAAGAGGAGACAGCCAGAGGGGTGAGGTTGTCATAATGCTGTCCGGTTCATGAGGAAACAGCTATGACAGGGAGACCGTCACTGTGATCTCCTGTAGAAGGGGAGACAGCCAGAGGGGTGAGGCTGTCATAATGCTATCCGGTTCATGAGGAAACAGCTATGACATTGAAACCGTCACTGGATGTCCTGTAGAAGGGGAGACAACCATTGGGGGTGAGAGATTGTTGGAGTGAGTGAAAGGGCAGAGGTGGGGGTGGGGTGGGGTGAGGGGTGGGGTGGGGGCTCTCATTATGATGCCGGTCGATGCGGAGACAGCTATTGGAAGGAACTTGTCACTGCACTGTACACAGGTTACACAGACATTGAAGGAAGGCTATCACTACACTGTACACAGGTTGCACAGACATTGAAGGAAGGCTATCACTACACTGTACACAGGTTACACAGACATTGAAGGAAGGCTATCACTACACTGTACACAGGTTGCACAGACATTGAAGGAAGGCTATCACTGTACTGTACACAGGTTACACAGACATTGAAGGAAGGCTATCACTACACTGTACACAGGTTGCACAGACATTGAAGGAAGGCTGTCACTGCACTGTACACAGGTTACACAGACATTGAAGGAAGGCTATCACTACACTGTACACAGGTTGCACAGACATTGAAGGAAGGCTATCACTGTACTGTACACAGGTTACACAGACATTGAAGGAAGGCTATCACTACACTGTACACAGGTTACACAGACATTGAAAGAAGGCTATCACTACACTGTACACAGGTTACACAGACATTGAAGGAAGGCTATCACTGTACTGTACACAGGTTACACAGACATTGAAGGAAGGCTATCACTGTACTGTACACAGGTTACACAGACATTGAAGGAATGCTATCACTATACTGTACACAGGTTACACAGATATTGAAGGAAGGCTGTCACTATACTGTACACAGTTTACACAGATATTGAAGGAAGGCTATCACTATACTGTACACAGGTTACACAGCCATTGAAGGAAGGCTATCACTATACTGTACACAGGTTACACAGATATTGAAGGAAGGCTATCACTGTACTGTACACAGGATACACAGACATTGAAGGAATGCTATCACTATACTGTACACAGGTTACACAGATATTGAAGGAATACTGTACACAGGTTACACAGATATTGAAGGAAGGCTGTCACTATACTGTACACAGGTTACACAGATATTGAAGGAAGGCTATCACTATACTGTACACAGGTTACACAGATATTGAAGGAAAGCTGTCACTGCACTGTACACAGGTTACACAGATAATGAAGGAAGGCTGTCACTGCACTGTACACAGGTTACACAGACATTGAAGGAAGGCTATCACTACACTGTACACAGGTTACACAGACATTGAAGGAAGGCTATCTCTGCACTGTACACAGGTTACACAGACATCGAAGGAAGGCTATCACTGTACTGTACACATGTTACACAGACATTGAAGGAAGGCTATCTCTGCACTGTACACAGGTTACACAGGTATTGAAGGAAGGCTATTACCACAGTGTTCTGCTAACAGATGAACAGCCATTGAGGAATACATCCTGCTGACTGGAACAAAGTCACTGAAGTGAGGCTGTCACTATAATGTCCTGTTGAAGGAGACAGGCATTTGAAGCAGGCTGTGGCTATAATGTCCTGTTGAAGGGGACAGGCATTTGAAGCAGGCTGTGACTATAATGTCCTGTTGAAGGAGACAGGCATTTGCCGCAGGCTGTGACTATAATGTCCTGTTGAAGGAGACAGGCATTTGACGCAGGCTGTGACTATAATGTCCTGTTGAAGGAGGCATTTGAAGCAAGCTGTGACCATAATGTCCTGTTGAAGGGGACAGGCATTTGAAGCATGCTGTGACTATAATGTCCTGCTGATTGAGACAAGCATTTGAAGCAAGCTGTGACTATAATGTCCTGTTGAAGGAGACAAGCATTTGAAGCAGGCTGTGACTATAATGTCCTGCTGATGGAGACAAGCATTTGAAGCAAGCTGTGACTATAATGTCCTGTTGAAGGAGACAAGCATTTGAAGCAGGCTGTGACTATAATGTCCTGTTGCCGGTGACAGGCATTTGAAGCAGGCAGTGACTCTAATGTCCTGTTGACGGAGACAGGCATTTGAAGCAGGCTGTGACTATAATGACCTGCTGATGGAGAGAAAGCGTTCGGAAGGAGGCCATCCCCATCCGTATCATGCCCTGTCGATGGAGAGACCGTCTGCTGAAGAAGGCTGTCACCATGGTATCCTGGTGATGGAGAGTTATTCACTGGAGGATCATCCATTAAAGGCAGGCCGCCTTTCGGATGTTCCGCTTATAAGGGGACACCAATTGGAGGATTGCTATCACTTCGATGTGCTGTTGATACAGGCAGCCTTTGCAGAGAGGCAGCCATAGGTGGGGGCTGTAACTGCTGTGTCCTCTGGATAGGGAGACTGCTATGGGGTTGGACTGTCAACACGGCGTCCTACTCAAGAGGAGACGGCGATGGCAAAAGCCTGTCGCAATGATGTCCTGTCGATTTGGGGATAATTGGAAGGAGGCTGTCGCTGTGACTGTGATGTCCTGTAGTTGGGAAGACAGCCACTGGTAAATGGCTGTCACCATGCTGCCCTGTGGGTAGGGAGACAATTGGAGGGGGCCTGTCACAATCATGCCTTGTCATCGGGAGACAACTACTGGAGGAAGGCTGTCACAATGTGGTTTCGTCAATGGGGAGACAATTGGAAGAAGACTGTCATAATACTGTCCTGTCAGTGGGGAGACAATTGTCAGAAGACTGCCATAATACTGTCCTGTCTATGGGGAGATAATTGGTGGTAGTCTGTCACTGTGACGGTGATGTCCAGTAGACGGAGAGACAAGCCACTGGAGGAGGACTGTCAAAATGTGGCCCTGTCAATGGGGAGACAATTGGAAGAAGACTGCCCTAATTTTGCCCCGTCAATGGAGAGACAGTTGGCGACAGTCTGTCACTGTGGCGGTGATGTCCAGAAGACGGAGAGACAAGCCACTGGAGGAAGACTGTCACAATGTGGCCCTGTCAATGGGGACACAATTGGACGGAGGCTGTCATAAGAATTTCCTGTCGATGGGGAGAGATGTTTAGGAGGAAGGCTCTCTCTCTGATGTTCAGTAGACGATAACATACATTTTTAAAGGGATGCTGTCACTATGGTGTTCTGTTGATGACCCGTTATTCTCATTGGCTGTCAAAGACCTTCGGTCTGCCTCCGGGATCCGCACCGTCCACTGTACATTAATCAGTGGTCTTTGACAGGACTGACAGTAAGAAACATTCATGTACCAAGGTAGCTTAGCGGCCTTGAAAAGTGTGAGGAATATTTCTAGTTATCATCGCTGATTTGCTGCCTCACATCGGAATTCACCTTGTGCTGCTGGTGTGGATTGTGTCCTATCAGCTTGAAACGTTCAGCCTTGTGCGTTTGGATGCTTCGCTTGAGACCTGCTTCCGCTATCCATTTGCAGAATAACGGATATCGCCACTGGCCTTCATACCTGCATGGGAAGGTGGCCTTCATGAGAAGGTGAACGACTTAGTTTTCTAGCTGGTGTTGAGTCTTGTCTTGAGCCACAGCCTGAGTGAGCTTCGTCTTGATCTCTCTGTAAAATTGAAAAGGCAGCGTGCGTTAAGAGACCTTACACAACACTTCAGTTTAGAAGCAACATATTAATGAATGGAATAAGGTAAATTGAGAGAACAAACCGACAAGAGGTCTACAAAGTAGAAGGGGGCTGTACCGTTGTTTCCCAATACTCGGCAGGCCTGGTTTGTATTGAGCCACTGCTGACAATCAGATATACCTTATAAGGGTTTAACGTGAGCCCTCCGTTAAGGATCATCATTTTACTAAATTGAAATGAATGAGAGAGGGATATAGGTTTAAGTGATGTTTGATGTGAAAACCAAAGGAATGAATACATACTCTGTGTAACATTGGGGGCCAGAATAGCTCGGTTGGTAGAGCACCGGACTCGAAATCTCGTAGATCCTGGGGCTGCGGGTTCGAATCTCCGCCGGGCCGTTTTGATACAGGGGGAGTTTTTCCCTCGGAGTTAACATTGGTTCTCCTATGTCCATTCGTAAGATAACATACAGACTACGCATGGTGTGTAAGGGACTGGCTGGAGAGAAAAAAAAAGAAGAGAAAAAATGCTGGTGGTGGAAATTGCTGCTTTTGTGTGTGTGTGTGTGTGTGTGTGTGTGTGTGTGTGTGTGTGTGTGTGTGTGTGTGTGTGTGTGTGTGTGTGTGTGTGTGTGTGTGTGTTGTGTGTGTGTTTCAGATGAAGAGGACAGTGTGAAGCACCAAAACTGAAGAGGTGGATTTCGACCTTAGGGAAAAAGAATCACCGCCTTGGGTGCGGGTCATCAACAGAACACCATAGTGAAGAGGACAGTGTGAAGCACCAAAACTGAAGAGGTGGATTTCGACCTTTGGGAAAAAGAATCACCGCCTTTTCAATTTTACAGAGGAGATCACCGCCTTGGGTGCTCCATTGATCCGATAGCTGATGCCACAAAAACAAACAAACAAACAAACACAAAAAAACATTGGTTCGGACTCCATTTCCCAAACAGACCTTCGAATGAGACTGTAAACCGAGGTTCCCTGTGTGAACGCACACATAACATCTTGCACACACGTGAAATCCCATCATTAGCTTTCGGAGGAGAAGGCCAGTTTGGCCGTTGGTATTGATAAAACGTTACACATAGATTGCACTCTGCGTGGAAAATCGAAAGAATGAAAGAGTTGTTAAATTGAATGAACGATATTGACCGAAAGACACGGGAAACGACTGAATAAAGCGCCAGCAGGCTTCAGTCGGCTCTACCCAGGTAGGCAGCCCGTTGTGAAAACGAGAATACAAATTGTAAGGCGCTTAGAGCTTGGTCTCTGGTCGGGGATAGGCGCTATATAAGTACTCTTAATTATATTCATAATATTACAGTCACAAAAAATGCATATGAAATGTATATGAACGAAAACAAAAGCAAAGAATGTCACTTAATTCTCTGTGATTACAGTTTTGTATGGAAAGGTGGATTTGAATGTTTATTTGGCATTCGTCCAAGACACCCTCTCTCTCTCTCTCTCTCTCTCTCTCTCTCTCTCTCTCTCTCTCTCTCTCTCTCTCTCTCTCTCTCTCTCTCTCTCTCTCTCTCTCTCTCTCTCTCTCCACGAGGGGCAAATGTCTGTCACTGAATGAATCATAAATTAATCTCTCTCTCTCTCTCTCTCTCTCTCTCTCTCTCTCTCTCTCTCTCTCTCTCTCTTCTCTCTCTCTCTCTCTCTCTCTCTTACGAGGGGCAAAGGCCTTTCATTGAATAAATCTCCCCGCCCCCTCTTTCTCCATGAGGGGCAAAGATCTTTCACTGAATATAAACTCTCTCTCTCTCTCTCTCTCTCTCTCTCTCTCTCTCTCTCTCTCTCTATCTCTCTCTCTCTCTCTCTCTCTCTCTCTCTCTCTCTCTCTCTCTCTCTCTCTCTCTCTCTCTCTCTCTCTCTCTAACTTCACTTTTGTTCCCTTTTATCTTTACTTATTAGAAATTCTCGTTCGTTATCTTCTTTAACTTTTATTTTCTCCATTTCTTGTTTATCTATAATTTGATTATTGGCGTTATTGTTGTTGTTTCTTTCTTTCTTTCTTTCTTTCTTCCTCTGGTAATTACTTGTTTATTGTCGTTTTATTTCTTGTTTGTTTCTTATTTCTTGAATATTTGTCTGCTAGATGCCTTGTGTCTTTGTTTAATTTGTTTGTTCCATGCTAATTTGGTTATTTCCTACTTCATCTCTCTTTTCGTCAGCTATTTGGTTCACGTTGTATTCTACCTTTTCCCCCGCCCAGAACATTTCCGTTTCTCAACATTACTTCTGTATGGGAAATCAGACAAAACAGTGCAGGTATCTTACATTTGGGGGTTGTTGGGTTCGTTCATTTTATTATCAGACTTTTAGTTGGTTTTTTTAAAACTATTTTTGTTTGCTTTGTTTTGTTTCCTCCCAATATTTTTGTTGCATTATTTAAAGCATCTTTTCCACTTTGCTCCACGTTACACGGCCCATTCGTTTTAGCAGCGTTTTGACAAATGTTATGTCTCCGGTTCTTTATTTTTCTCATTTCTCCCCTAAACCACCTGCGCTTTCGCGCCTCCAACACTGCAAACGTATGTACAGGCATACAGAAACTGGCGTGTACTTCCACACACTTTTAATGTAGACGGAAGCGCACGCTTATATACGTTTCATCGTATAGGAATGTACTTTTCCACATAGGTACAGATATGCGCACAGAAACGCATAAAAGGATGCCTAGATGCATTCAAAGTCCTAAAGTTTTCATACGTACCTTAACTCATGCGTATACAAACACACACACAGAGAGAGAGAGAGAGAAAGAGAGAGAGAGAGACAGACAGACAGACAGACAGACAGACGGACAGACAGACAGACAGACAGAGACAGAGACAGACAGACAGACAGACAGGCAGACACACATAAACGTATGTAGAGAACTAATAAATATTCATTCTAACTCACTTGCTCCTCAACCACGTTTTTGGGCGAAAGTGGCCTAAAAGCGGCATTTTATAGTTCTCTGACAAGTAAGACTTCAATAACCAAAAAATAACGATTATCTACAAACAAACATACTGTGTAGGGTTATCCGTTTTCAATACTAATTTACTAAACTTTTCAGATTTTAATTTTTGTTTAATCCTTTGTTTTTCCTGATCGTTTTCAATAACATCATTTTCACGCAAACATTCATCAAATGCATCTCTGTCTTTCATGTGAAATAAAACTAGTCTTTAACTGTTCTCTAAAGTCTTTTAAAACTGAGTTATATTTTTGGCATAAAATCCACACACTTATCCCAGCATGTCTTCCACTAAAGGCTAGTTTTGACAAAGTTTTTCTTTTTTTAACTATGTCTCTTTCTGCTGAACAGTCATCTATAATAAATAGCGTTTGCTTTCCTCAAACAATATAAAAAGCGTTCTAAACATTCACTTAGTTTATTGCTGGGATCAACTAAAATATGTTATCATCTATCCATATAAACCTTCTATCATGATATGCTTTGTTCCATTTAAGTGTTGGACAGAAAATCACAATATGATCAAAATTATAACGATACACTGTTTGTAACAGGTCGAGGATAAATATTGTTTTTTTACAACCAGTTTGTCCACAAATTAATGAACAATGAGGGGTTTTTGTCATAAAGTTTAACTGCTCCATAGTTTTATAACAGAACTTAATCTAATCCAGTTATTGTTTTTATCATGCTCTCTGTCAAAACTTGTTCAGTATAATAAAATCCTATAAGGTCTAAATGTGTAAGATTAATCCAATTTAGTTCTGTAAGATTGTTTCTATTTAGACTAATATTGATTTTGTTGCTTGTTGTTATGACCTTAATATCCTCACCATTGTGAAGAATGACGACAGTAACTTTAAGTTTTTCAACGTCTAAGTTTTGCCAGCTAATTAGAATTCCTTTTAGAAGGACGTCACTAACGCCCACAGCCCCATTCCTCTTCACATCTTTTAAGACAGAAATTTCAAATATCATTGTGAACGTGTCTCCTAATTTCATTTGCGGAATGAATTGTAATTTTGTAGAAGCATCTTTTAAAACCGTTTCTCTTCTGTGGAGGATGTACTGTTTATTCCCATACGGCTTTATTTCAATCTCTTTCCGACTATTGTCATCTGGCATAAGACTTACATGTAAAGGGCCAGAAAAAGAAAAAGAAACACCGAAGGTGCTGGGGAGGACCCAGAGAAGCACTGTCTTCACCTGCCTTTAGAGCAGCCCTGTACCACCCTTGGAGGCCTGCGCTGTGTTGACGATGGGTACAGGCACGCGCAGGACACTCCATTAAGATATCAAGGGACATAACTGCTCCTGAACAGAGGTAAATCAGACTGCATGCAGGATGCAACTCATAACAGCCTTAAAATAGCATCCCCCATGGGTGTACCAGCCCGTATTTCATGACTGCAGAGCCCACCGGCGAGAAACACCACCCTCCAGCTGCCGAGCACACCCCACAGACCCAACCACCCATGCCCACGGACAGATGAAGAGAGTGCCACTCCAGACACAGCCAAGCTTTCGCCATACGGTCTTATGTGCCCTCAAGAGAGAATCCAAAGAGAATCTTCTGTGGAGGATGTACTGTTTATTCCCATACGGCTTTATTTCAATCTCTTTCCGACTATTGTCATCTGGCATAAGACTTACATGTAAAGGGCCAGAGTTGAATGCTTTTCTGAAACTTTTTTGACGGCTAAAAAATGTAAATGGGCTTATGAATTCAAATTTTATTTCCCATTCTAAATATGGTTCCAAGTGCCATTTGAGGTCAGGTTTTCGAACTATTTTATATTCATACTGGCCAACATTATTTGCCTCTAGATTGCGCAGTTGTTCTAGTTTAGGAAACTTTTTGCTGTCGCCAACCTCTTTGCGTTTATAATCACCATCTTTAGTGTACTCAAACCCATACAAAGTGCCTATCTCGCCGTTCTGTTCAAAGTCCGCAACGTCTGCAAGGTCTTTTATTTCTAAAGTTATACACCTTACAGGTGCTAATGTAACTCCCGGTTCTTCTGGCCCCTGCGACATTATTTTTTAGTACAACTTATTATTTTATTTCCAAAACAATGTGTAGGTTATCACATTTTACAACTTTCCCCGCTTTGTCTTTGATTTTTATATTAAATGATCCGACCCTTCACAAATAATCTTTTAAACTGTAAATTAGGGAATTGTATAATTTCATAATCGCAATATGCAGCTTTCCCTGACGGAAGAGCTCTTAAAACAATTGAGGGCCTTTCATCATATAAGTTTTCATCAGTGCTTAGCTCATCCAAATGAACATAGAGTAATGAATATAATGCAAGATTGAGCGGATTTTCTCCCTCATAAGTAGTTTTGTTTTGTGTAACTATAAATCTATGATTGTCTGTTGCAAAGCCTAACATTTTAGCTAGCTCTACATCAAAATAGTAACCTACTTCTTCTTCTTCAGGTTTGAATGTTAATATTGTTTTTAGATTTGCATTGTTAAGTTTGAGAGTAATGTCAAAGTTACTCATTGCTTCTTTTAGTGAGCAAAACCCGTAATAACCATCAGGTATTGTTAACTGGCCAACTAAGTTTCCTTCATTATCAAATTTTTGAATCTTATTATTCTTCTTGGATTTACTTATATTAAACCATACGACTTTGTAGAATATTTCATGGAGTGCGACCATTTTGGTTCCGCAATTGTTATCAATAGCATGTTCTAAAAACGAAGGACGGTCTTGGGTTGTTATTGTTACAAACATTTTTTAAAAAAATAAAAATGATTCCCTTTAAATATACTGATGCAAAATATTCTGCTGGGCGCACTACAATCTTAAAAATATAGCAACTGATACTCTTGACATTGCTGTGACCCAGACTGCCACTTTTCATAAAAAGGTGAGTACTCCATTAAACAGATATCTTAACCCCCCTATTAAAAAAGACTACATCGCAAAATTTTGGTTTAGTCATCCGATGCAGTTTTATCAGAACCAGTTAAACTTTGCTGTGTTTTGTGCATCAACTGCGTGTGGAGTGTCGTATGCTGATCACTTAAATCATCCCGATCCTTTGGTGAGGTCAGTGTATAGATTTCATTTCTATTACACCTTCAGACGCATTTTGACTGAATTGCAAGCACCATTGCCAAATGACAAACCGTTTAATCCATTCAGCAACAGAATAGACATGAAGGCTTTTGAAAGGATCTGTAACGAATTCAATATTAATGTTAAGGAAGACTTTAGACAAAAGTCGGATCTTAATCATGGCTTAGGCACCCCTTATTTTGGGGCGTGCACAGAAAGTATAAGTATGACTGGAATCCCCCTTATACATCTTTCTCTTCAGGCACAACTGTTCACCTCGGGTCCATAGAGCAAGAGCATAAAACAGCATGGACAACATTTATATTAGACACTTCTAAGGGCCTAACTAGAGCGGGAATAGAACGAATAAACGACTCTATTCGTACTTACGTTGGTGTTTGCTAGGTTCGCAAGCACAAACAAGATCGAGCATAACTGATCCCTTTTACTGGTTTTGATGCACAAAAACAATACTTAGCAAATTTAGAGGACGCCATTAATTCTACAGTTGATTTACCTTCGAGTATTAAAAGGTACCAAAATGTTTAACAATACGCAAGATCGAAAGTAGACTTTGCTGTTGGCACTGGTTTATACATGCTGCCTTCTGACCTCAGACTCCAGATAGGTACAATAATAAACTTTCAATAATGAAATTCTTATAGCAGGCAATGAACAGAAGGTTGGGAAAAACGACATAAATTCTGGGCCAGTAATACTACAAACAATAAAAAAAACACTATGACCCCCCAAGATTAAGTCATCCAATCCCCGAAGTCCAAAGCCCAAAGACTGTTGAAGAGTGGACTTTGTTCGCGATGACCATGAATATGAAAAGACAGCGCTAGTTGTTGGATTAACTGTCCTAGGATTACTTGGTCTTTATCTTACTAAATAGTAACCCAACTATTAAGAGAACTAATGCCCATAAGTGCTCGGCCATAAAGCCAACTACTTTGCTTGCGGTAGACAAAAGCCAGCTAATAACACTCCCTAATATACCAGGTAAAGAGTCTATAGCTTTACCAGCTAATTTTTTTTAATAAACCCGCAAGATGATCAAGCTGTTTTTTTACCCATGCTTTATCAGGAGATAGCGATGGAGGCACTGAACTTTGCCCTCCACCACCGCCTGTAATAGCCATCACCAGTGTACTTATTGCAAATCCTACGGCTGTTATAACGCTCGCTAATGTGACACCTTGCTCTCTAAACAGTGTTTTTATTCTTTCTGCTAGCGTTGTGTCTTCATATAAAATTCTTTGGATAGTTTCTCTTATTCTGCTCACTTGAGTTCGTAATTGTTCTCGGTTAGAAGACGACACTTCTAGTCTTATTGATCTTCTTTCTTTAAGATCTTTTAGTTTTTTGGTTATTCTTTCTTTAATATCATGCCCTAAGTCATTAGCCTCAACGAGTTTTTCTTTTTCTCTTTTTATTTGCTCATCTAGTTCACCCAGTTTTGCTAAATTGTTTTCTAATTCACCTCTAATGGTTCTCAAAGTACGATCAAGGCCTCTATTTCTCGTATGGGTAGGAGACTCTGTCTCTGTAGCGGGGGGTCATCAATTGTTTTTGGTACTGTTTCTTCTGATTAACTGGTTTCTGCTTCTATTGCATTTATTATTTTGTCTGCTGTTTGACTTAAATCTTGAAGTTTTATGTTTTGCATTTGGTTATCTGTTGGGAGTTCTTGTTGTATGTTTTGAAGTTTAGAAACATCCTCCCCCCTTAATTTTGGTTTAACAATGCCAAGGCGATTTCGATCGGCAGCTTTAAGTCTTTTGTTAATTGTACTCAAACCTACAAACTTTGATGAGTCTCGTTTATCTGTAAGCTGAAAACGTTTTCCTTGTCCGTCTTTAAAATACAAATGGCCATTCTCATCTCGTTCAAAATCATTAGGGTCTAAAACTTCGGGAGGTTTTATGTTTAAACTTTGTAAAATGCTCCGACCGTACTTTCTGTTAATTCACGCCGCAATGAGAACGTTGAGCGATGCTGTGTCAAAGGAGTCATTTCACTCGTGTTGTCTTCAGGATCAAAATCATAATCTTCTTCACCTTCAATGCCTGCCATATTTTAAATAATTAACTTTTTATTTTGTTTTATAAAAATGTCACAAGCATATGGCTCGATTCTTGACCCGTATAGAAGCCTGAAAGAACCCCGCGGCGTGAAGGGAAATAAACGGAATATTACTGTTCCAAATAATCCGTCTACTATTGATGCGGATCAAATTCTTACTGTCAGATTTCCAGACCTAGGAGCGGATGAAATGATTGTGCCAGGCTCTGCGCGACTTACTTTCAAAATAGACCTCGCTTCAACAACAGACCCAACCAGAACAGTTGTCCAGAATCTAGGACAGGCAATCGTTAAGAAAATTTCTATAAAACTTGAGGGGCAAGAAATATTTTCTTTACACAATGCAGACATATTTTTAACCTATTCTGATCTATGGCTAACCGCGAATGAAAGGGATGATCTTGCGTTTCAAGGAATTGGAAATGAAGAAGCACTAAAACTTAGAATAGGCGCCGAACTTGGCGCAGGTGAAAAAAGCAGCAAAAAGTCTTTAGCTCTAAATTTTGCTTATGGAAATCGCTTTTCCATTCCCTTAGATTTTGAGTTGTTAAAAGCGCATGCCCCATACTTTCAAGGAGCATTACAAGACAGATTGTCATACGAACTAACTTTTAACGAATACAAACGTGTTATCAGATCAACAGACACCGAAGCAAAGTACAGCATTTCTGGCATCTCGTTAGAGTTTGATGTTGTTAGCAACCCTAATTTAGCAAGGCTGATTGGGCAACAATATCAGTCACAATTTATAACATATACGAAGCAGTGCGCCATCATTCAACATATCCTAAAAGCAGGGCAGACGCTATATGGAATTTTAATCTTAGTGTCACAGTAAAATCGCTTAAAGGTATTTTATTGCTGTGTGAAGATGAAGAACCATACGCAAGAGCAAGTGAAAAGTTTTTTTAATCCAAAAATAACGAAAGTACAATGTTCGATTGATGGTAGTCCTAACCAAATCTATGCTAGCGGGCTTAGACCTTATCAGCATTTTGACGAAATAAGAAAATTGTTTGGGGTGGAAGGGGTAGAAGTCCAACAGCAGACCTTGTGTCTAAAGATCTACACCTTCACAGTGTTAGGCTTGACGATTATTTAACAACAAAATACGGTTTATGGATTGACCTAAGGTCAACAGAGGATAATCAGTTTGCATGGAAGTGGAGAAAAGTTATAGACGTAATAAACCTTCAAATTGAGAAAGAAAAAGATGCTGATAAACCACTTAATGTACATTTGTTTTTATTAATTGATACACAGCTGAATATTGAAGGTAGCAGATTAAAAGATATAGAATACTAAATTATTTTTTCATTTTAAAAAACTATGTCTGTTGAGGTTTATCCAAAGTACCTACAGCACCGAGTTGCCAAGAGAAGAGATAGTAGAAAACCCTAGCATAAAAAACCTTCAGATTAACAAACATTACACAAATGCAACAAAAACTAGAGCAGGACCTTTCAAAATACAGCAAAACCAAACGAAGGTATTCTGCTGCCTTTAATGCTGTTACATATATCAATACTGGAGCATCGACTATAAGCGCCGCATCAGCAGGAACGAGTGTAGGTCTCTTAGCAACAGGCATAGGCGCACCCGCAGCTTTACCTCTAGGCGGTTTGTCTTTAGCTCTTGGCCTATGTTCATTAGCCGTAGGTGCTGCTAGCAAAAGAATAAAAACTAAACTCCAAAAGCACACAGCTATGGTTCAACTAATAACAGCTAAACTTAGTTCCTTTAAGCTGATTATAAATAAAGCACTAGCTGACTCAAACATCACGGATGAAGAATTTAATCGTTTACGGGCCGATTTTGATGACTACAAAAGACAAAAGTTTGATCTTCAAAGAAAGGCGAGGGCAAGTTTTTCTCAACAGCCAGACCCCGAGCAGATAAAAAAAGAATGCTTAACAAAAGTAAACGAGACATTAAACTCTGCTCTAAACAGCTCACATTAACAACGCCAAAGGGTGTTTATACTTTAGTTTATGAGTCCAAGCGCAAAAAGACTATCGATATTGATTAATTATTTTTTGATTTAAATAAATATTTTGAGTTAGAAAAGAAACTCAGCATGGATAAGATATATGAAGGTCCAGACGAATTGTTTGAAGCAATGCAAGAAGATTTATCAAGAGCACTGAATGATATTGATTTAGAAGTCATTAATCCAGCAAATGTACAGGCAAGTGTTGCTCATGCTATTTCTCAAGTTCCAAGTAAACTAAACAATAGACCCGCCAGTTAAAGTAATGTTAGCTGTTTTAATCGACTATGTAACAATAAATGAAGAAAATCTAGAAGTCTGGGTCTCGACTAAACAACAGACTATTCTTTCTCTTAATGACTTAACACCCGGTTGGCAGACCAACTGCTTACACAGTTTTGATGTGGCCGCTGAAGAAGCCAAAATGAGAGGCTCTGGTTGGTCAGAGGGCGAAGTCTTAGAGATTAGATTAAAACAGGCTAAGTATGCGCCGATTGTAGGCAGGGCTTACATTCCACTACCTCCAGCATTAGTTGCGAAAAGAGCAGTTTTAAACATAAAGAATACAGACGACAAATGTTTCATGTGGTGTGTTCTCGCAAGGCTGCATCACGTCGGCAAAAACGCAGAGAGAGTGTCTAACTATTGGGATTACATCAATGATCTTAACTTAGTGGAATATCCTTTCCCGTTAGCGTGAATTCCATTGATCAGTTTGAAGAACAAAACAAACCAATAACTGTTAATGTCTACACATGGGATGAGGAAACAAATTTGGCGCCAATAAAGTGTCCAAGAACAGTCCAACAATAGGCAATCCAGACAAAAATCATGTTGACTTACTACTGATGCTTTCACCAGCGGGGCTACCGCATTACACATTGATACGCACGATGAGTAGACTAATGAAGCATACTTCAAAAGATCATGGCAAACAAGAATTCTGCAGAAAATGTTTAACAAGAATTCCATCCGCTCAAGCCGCGAGCGAACATAAGAAACATTGTAGCAGCCCAGTTGACTGTAATACGGAAACTAATTACGCCCCAGAAGGCAGTAAAGTTAGTTTTAAGAACTGGAAACGGCTGCAAAATTCTCCATACGTAGTTTACGCAGACTTCGAGTCGCTTATTGTTCCTTATGAAGGGCCAGCACCACAAAAACTTCGAAAAACAGTCTTAATGAGTAATCATCAATTTGTTCATTTGCCTTCATTATTGTTAGGTCGGATGGCGCTCATTCAACGCCAGAATTATATAGAGGACCAGATGCGGCTAGAAGATTTTTACAGCGCATGCAGCAAGTGCGTAATGATTGTTCTAATAATCTGAATTTATCTGAAATCATGATGACGCCTGAAGACCAACAACAGTATGACTCAGCCACTCACTGTTGGATTTGTGGTTTAGGCCTCTCATCAGACGTAGCGAATCCGACAGGTGGCCTTGGCGGCCAGCGGGTAAGAGACCATGATCACATTAGCGGAAAGTTCAGAGGAGCAGCGCACAACAACTGCAATCTTCAACTAAAGTTTGAACCAAAGACATGGAAGCTGCCTGTATTCTTTCACAACTTGCGAGGTTACGACTCTCACCTAATATTGCAAGCAGTAACCAATGCCTTCAGGGTAGCATGCATTGCACAGTCATCAGAAAAGTACATGTGTTTCACTTTAAATAACATGTATTTTTATGACTCTATGCAGCACATGATGGGTTCATTAGAGTCACTAGCTATGTCCTTAAAGTCCTGCCCAATAACGGAAGAATATTTTGACCCAACGCTTGTTAGAAAGGGTGTTTACCCTTATGAATACATGAACAGTTGGCAAAGGTTTGACGAAGATTCACTTCCGCCTAAAGGCGCGTTCTTTTCTAGTCTTAGAGGAAAGGACATCAGTGATTCTGATTACCAGCATGCTCAAGAAGCATGGCAGAAGTTAGAGTGTAAAACAATGGAGACTATCATGACTCCTACTTAATGGCTGATGTATGTTTGTTGGCGGATATTTTTGAAAATTATAGAAAGACCTGCATGAAACATTACAGTTTGGATCCCGCACATTACATTTCTGTGCCCGGGATGAGTTGGGACGCTTTCTTAAAGTTTACTGAGTACAAATTGATTTATTGTCAGATTTACCAATGATTCAGATGATTGAAAACGGATTGCGTGGAGGAATTAGTATGGCGTCGCACCATTACTGTAAAGCAAACAACAAATACTTGACGACTATGATCCAAGTAAAAGTCTAACTATCTCATGTATTTAGATGCAAACAATCTGTATGGATGGGCAATGGCGCAATCACTTCCGTTACGCAACTTTAAAATGTACACAGGCGGCGATCCGAAAAATATTCAAAAGGCATTAAAGTGGTTGAGCAGTTTAACGCCTGATCAGCAGCGTGTTTCATTCTAGAAGTTGACTTAGAATATCCTCATGAACTCCATGACCTGCATAATGACTACCCATTAGCTGCAGAAAGTCTAAAGATGAATCCAAGAGAGCCGCCTAAACTTGTGCCTAATCTTCGAGGCAAAAAAAAATTATGTCTGTCATTACAGGCTTCTACAATTTTATTTAAGACATGGTTTGAAGTTGACAGCTGTTCATCGTATAATTGCTTTCGATCAAGAACAGTTCATGAAACCATACATCATGAAGAACACTGATCTCAGAACTAAATCCACAGATGCTTCAGAAAAAGACTTTTTCAAGCTGATGAACAACAGCTGTTTTGGAAAGACTATGGAAAATCCGCACAAGCGCAAAGATGTCAGATTGGTCACCAAAGAGAACGAAGCAATTAAGCTGACTTCAAAACCTAATTATCAGGGCTTCAGAAGATTTCATGATCAGCTTTTTGGCATAATGAGAAAAAAAGAAAGTCAAATTGGACAAACCTGTATTAGAGTTTCTTTATGACTACTTTAAGCCCTTGTATCCAGAGTCCAGAGTACTTTACACAGATACAGATAGTTTTGTTATAGATATCCCTACTGAAGACATCTATAAAGACATGGAAATAGAAGTAGCTAAAGGAGCGAGCGGATGGTATGACACATCTGATTACCCTAAAGATTCGCCTTTGCATTCATCCGTTAACAAGAAGGTTTTAGGAAAGATGAAGGATGAATTATCTGGAAAGGTGATTAAGGAGTTTATTGGTTTAAGGTCGAAAATGTACAGTATTTCGAGCCAGGAGAAAACCATTAAGAAAGCAAAAGGAATATCTCGCAGTGTTGTGCAGTCAAACATATCACATGACAACTACAAAGAAGCATTGTTTGGCAATAAGACTTTTCATCATGACAACGTAAAACTACGATCTAATCTACATGAGATCAACACAACGGTTGTAACAAAGAAGTCATTAGATAGAACAAACACAAAACGTGTGTTTGTTAATCCAGAGTTTTCATATGCAACTGGACATTATAGAACCGTAAATTAATTAAAGCGGAACTGTGTCTGGCGGGATTATCTGCAGTTCTTCTTTCACAAAAGATCTTTGAGGAGCTGGTTGTTTTGTTGTGCCAGTTTCTCGTAAATAATACACGGGCGGATTCATTTTTACAATTCTTTTATTTCATATGGATCAACGCTCCAAACTGGATCGGTTGTCCTGATGCGAATGTCCCCTTCTGCTTCCCCCGGTAAATAAAGGTACCTTACCTTTAAACCAAACGGTAATAGTTTGCTGGTTGTACTGGAGTCTTCAGCAACATTTATTGTTTTTCTTTTGATTGCTTGTACTGGTTTTAGCCCTTTAAATTCTTCATTATTCATTGCGCGCAAAACTGAGGGCAGTCTTCTAACCCATTCTGTGTTGCGAGAATTGTCAATAAGCTCTCTGTGATACTGGTAAGAAAAAAGTCTTTCAGCTAACTGTTTGTTAAAGTTTTCAACTAAAGCCTGTGATCTGTGAACTCCTGGAATGCCTCTTTTAATGGTAACTCTATGTTTTAACAATAATTGATTCACTTGGCCTTTAAATTCTTTTCCATCATCAACTTGAATCATGCGAGGATACGTTAGCGGGCCTCGTTGGTATATCAGTTGTATGGCAACAGCAACAGCAGAAGCACTCTTTTGTGTTAATGGTTCCGCATCTTTGTATCTTGAAGCTATGTCAATGACTGTAAGTGCGTACTTAAATCTTTTTCGTCTAATCGTATCAGAGGGTAAATATAGAAGATCCATTTGATGGGTGTCGTTTGGAGTTGTGTTCACAAAGTGCGGTCTCTGTATTCGTCTAGGCGCAGGTAAATAAATTTGCCAAATCGCTTGTTTAGATAACCATTCCTTTGCTGTTTGTTCACTGACTCCTGCTGCTTGGCTTAGCTTTTTGATTGCCGTTATTCCCTTCCAATATCCTTTTGGTGAATAATAGATTTTGTGCATTTTTTATTTAGCCAATATTATGCGCAACAAAATACACGACAGTCATACCAACGACAATAAACGCGATTTCTTGCATCTTTTGTTTTTCTGATGGATGATAAAAGTTGCTGAATTTTGGTGGGGGCAATGTCTCAATCGGTTTGCCCATTACAAGATAATATTGTTTTATTGCTTGATCAACATCTTTAAATGTGTAAGCCGCATGGCCCTGTTTTTTCAGTGTGTTATTAATAAAATCTAACTGCTCAATTCTCTGCTTTTCATAGCGATTCTTGTGCTGCAGCTAGTTGCTCCACAGCTTTGTTATGTCTTTTTCTCTCGCCTTCATCCCGCAGTTTACTAAACGCGTAATTACTTCCGCTAAAAGCAAGCGCATTCACCACAGCGCCGCCTATCATCATTACGAGTGAAGCCATTTTTTTATAAATGTATTTTTTTTACATATTTATATTCTCTGGAATTATATCTTGCTTAACTAGAAAATCTTTCGTAGCAAATGAAGCTGCAATAATATAGCAATCAGCTTGCAGAATCCTTAAAGCCTAGTTTGCCAAGATTTGCTGGTGGCATTCCTAACAATCTTTTACCAAGTATTGAGTATCCTACACTTAGACCCTCCATAACAGCAGAATGGTATACAAGGTTAGTAATAGTTTTTTTCGGTGCTCATTTTAAAAAATAAAATAATTATAATTATAAAAAAAACATGAACAGCGATGATCTGCTAGAGCTACAGAGCGGCCTACACAGTCTTGGGCTTACAAATGAAGAAGTTGATGATCAAGCTATTATGCCCAAAAAGGAAAGGTTGTATTCTTTAGCAGCATGTGGAAAAACAAAACAGTTCCTCGGAACTGAATTCAGCATTGAACAGATTCAACAGATATCGCCGCAAGACATTATAAAGTATCATAACAGGTATGAGGCGCAGTTGGGGTCGAGAATGGTAAAAAGCGTTGGGCAAACGGTCTTAGTTTGTACACTAAACTAGTCAGTAGATTTGCCCCCATTGATTCTGAACAAGATCTTACGTATGATTTAACGCAAGATCCAGTTTTAACAAAGTCATTACAGTCTCTAAGCTGTGATCTGTATTACAGATTTGGAACATTGTTATCGCCGCTAATCATGGGATTAATAACTTTTAATCATATAGATTTTTATTTCCATTCAAAATGAACGAGTCGGAAAATCAGCAGAATCAGAAACATTGAATCAGAAAACACTGAACAGGTAGAGTATAGTGACCAGTAAACATCCTGGTCGTGTTGCGGCAGGAAAAAGAGTAGCAGAGTTAAACAGACAAAGAAAATTAAAGTTACAATCACAGAATTAACTCATAATGAAAACATAACACCGCCAACGCCAAAACAAGTTGATTCAATGCTAGCTCCAAAACAAGAACAAGTTAATTCAAGGGCACCAAAGTCTTCATGGAATATTGAACTTAAAACTGTTGCCATTTTTGGCGCCCTTGCTGCTGCTGGGGGCAGTTATTACGGTTATAAAATATATAAAGAATGGCAACAAAAACAAAAGCAGCCAAAAAAATCTGAACCACTAAATACAGAAGAAGACAACAGCACGCCAGCACCGCCAATAACAAAAAATCATTTTGATCCATTTAAAATGCAATAATATTTTAAGAACTTAAATTTAAATTTTTTTGATAAAAATAGAACATGGCGTATTATAAAATGATGGAAGTCAATAAATAAAGACATGGAGTCTATAAAAGACATTTCCATAGACCAGAATTGTAATCAATGCGGTTGCTTAGGATGTAAGAACTTCATTAAGATCTATGCTAACCAATCTCACGCCAAGGCGTTAAGCAAGACATCCTCAACGATGACGCGTTTTTTGAGGCGTGTGTGTACTATATTAGACATCTACTATTTAAGATAAAAACATAAATTGTATGTTTTTTTGATAATTATAACATAACTTGAATAAGAACTTGGTTGTACTTAGAGGATGACTTAGTTATGAATCTTAGGTTAACTTGGGTAAGAACTTGAGGATGACTTGAGAACAACTTGATTAAAAACTTAACTAAGAACTTAAGGTGACTTGAGAATGACTTAAGTAAGAACTTGTGAATGACTTGAGGATGACTTGTGAATGACTTGAGGACAACTTGAGTAAGAACTTAGAAGTGACTTGGAGTAACTTGAGTTAGAACTTGTGGATGACTTGAGTGTGCATGCGTGGGGTGGGGTGGGGTGGAGGGACGTGCATGTGTTGGGAGACAAAACAAACAACAAACACAAACAAACAACAAACACACAATAGACATCCAGGGGTGGGGGTGGGGGGACGTGCATGCGTGGGGTGGGGTGGGGGGTGTGCATGCGTGGGGTAGGACAAAACACACAAACACCAACAAACAAACAAAAAGTGGAACTACTAGGACCACTTCTTGCTTTGTGACTAAACAGGTTGTGTCTCGCGCGCAACCTCAATCAACTAGGTCAAGTGATCATATGTGATCACTTGGCCTAGTTTGCCGCTGAGCTTTGCAGGTGCTGCTGCGCTTTGTAGGTCAAGTGATCATATATGATCGCTTGACCTAGTTTGCTGTGCTCCTCTTTTCTCAACCAGGCTTGCAACTGGCTTTGGCAGAGTTACAGCAGTAATTGCTGTAGCCGAGCTTTTATGGCGGCTCTAATCGCCAGTAGTTAGTACATCCGTCATTGTATATTTGGAGCATTTATATGAAGATAGTGCTGGCCACACACTACTCCTCTCCATACTGGTAGATGTACTAAGGTCTGCCTAACCCTATCTAGTTTTTGCCAGAACTTCCGAAAATCATCATTCAGTTTCATAAGGGCACACTTGAAGGCAGATGAACTGGTTAGAATTAAAAAAAGTAGAAAAGTATACACATCTTAATACAGATCAACTTGCCACATGAACACTGAATCTGTAGTTAACAATCAATCAAGTCTGATACAAACTGAGAACATTTTACTTGGGAGGAACAGCAAAAATGTTTCAAATATAAGTTTTTTAGCATACAAATCAGCCGTGTTTACCTCCGCCTTAAAAAATGAACGCCATGTTTTTAAACATGGCTTTAGCTGTCTCAAGCCAGCGCCCACAATCAATGCATGATGGATTGTTTTGCTTCGGCCAACTTTCAACAATGCAGCGCCATTTTTAGATAAGGAACCATCTCATCGATAGTCAAACACGTATTAAAACAGGCTGTATCTTTGTCAACAATATTGCCTTCAACGTTTTCATTTCCTTGAACCAACAAACCTTGAAGATAGTCGTCCATTTCCAAAGCAGTCAGTTCACTTTTTTCCTTCCCAATGCTTCTTTTTCGGTTTAACTGGTAAAGAACATGCTTCACCTAATTCTTTTTCAACAAATACTCTAACATGCTAGTAAAGTAAGCCCTGTGATCTTGAATAGCACAATTCTCGGTAAACCGGTTATCCATTTTAGAATACCCCAACACAGCACAGTGAACGCGTCATGCTCGTCCGACAGTCAGTGAAAGAATGTGTGGGTTAACCTAGTCATGTGAGCGCCGTAAGCCTACGCTTAAATGTAACCCCCTCGCTGATTGGCCGGGCTGTGACAACGGCCCCATCACGTGGTAGTGTTGACGTGGCAGAGAAGATTCGAGAAGGCTGATGCAATATGTTGTAATGGGGCAGGCTGGGCGGGAGGGAGTGGGGTGAAGAGGAGGGGAGAAGAGGGTAGGGAGGAGGTGTGGCGTATTGATTTTTTGGCCCCACAGTTTGTCAGGCCTGCTGACTTGGAACGCAGACACTATTTATTATAGATGACTGTACAGCAGAAAGAAACACTTTGCCAAACCTGGCTTTCAGTGGAAGACATGCAGAGAACTAATAAATAGTGTGTGTGTGTGTGTGTGTGTGTGTGTGTGTGTGTGTGTGTGTGTGTGTGTGTGTGTGTGTGTGTGTGTGTGCGCATACGCACGTATGTCTATGGCTCCGGGACTGGTCTCTCCTCCGTGTCTAAATGAAAATATTTTAAACCACACGTTGCTCTGAGGACAACTTGACCTTAACGGGCTTTGGCTGCGCCTCTCTCTCTGCTGACAACCCCACGCTGTAATCAACACGCCGCGTAGTAAGTAATCGGATAGCCTAGTGCACCACCGTTTGTATATGGGGCGCGTTCAGCCACGGCTGCTTTTCCCCTACGTTACTCTATGGGGCGTGTTCAGCCACGGCTACTTTCCCCTACGTTACTCTCTGAAAAGTTTAGTAAATTAGTATTGAAAACGGATAACCCTACACAGTATGTTTTTGTAATGAATATTTATTAGTTCTCTTATGTTTATATTTATACAACAGAAATCGACTGAGCAACTGCATGAGTTGGGTGGGGAGAGATAGAGAGAGAGAGAGAGAGA
>CM031601.1:100099717-100119717 GCA_018398815.1 Conus ventricosus
ATAATTATCAAAAAAATACAAGCTATGTTTTTTTTCTTAAATAGTAGATGTCTAATATAGTACACACACGCCTCAAAAACGCGTCATCGTTGAGGATGTCTTGCTCAGCGTTCTCTGCATAGATCTTAAGGAAGTTCTTACATCCTAAGCAACCGCATTGATTACAATTCTGGTCTATGGAAATGTCTTTTATAGACTCCATGTCTTTATATTATTGACTTTATCATTTTATAATACCCATGATCTATTTTTATTAAAAAATTTAAAATTAAGTTCTTAAAATATTATTGCATTATAAATGGATCAAAATGATCTTTTGTTGTTGACGGTTCTGGCGTGCTGTCTTTTTCTGTATTTAGTGGTTCAGATTTTTTTGATTGCTTTTGTTTCTGTTGCCATTGTGTATATATTTTATAGCCGTAATAACTGCCCCCAACAGCAGCAATGGCGCCAAAAATGGCAACAGTTTTAAGTTCAATATTCCATGAAGACTTTGGGGCTGTAGGTCTTGTATCACATGGAGTTTTTATAGCCGGCATTGAATCAACTTGTTCTGGCGTTGGCGGTGTTATGTTTTCATGATGAGTTATATTCTGTAACATTAATTTTTTTTGTCTGTTCCATCTGCTAATTTTTTTCCTGCTTTAACACGTCCAGGATGAGGACACTTCTCACTAGTCCCCACCTGATTCAGTGTTTTCTGCTGATTTTCTGGCTTGGTTACTTTCTCCACCTGATTCAATGTTTCCTGGTTCTGATGATTTTCCAGCTCGTTCATTTTGAAGGGAAACAAAATCTATATGATTAAAAGTTATTAATCCCATGATTAATGGCGATAACAATGTTCCAAATCTGTAGTATAGATCACACCCTAGAGACTCTAATGACTTTGTTAAAACTGGATCTTGCGTTAAATCATACGTAAGATCTTGTTCAGAATCAATGGGAGCAAATCTACTGACTAGTTTAGTGTACAAACTAAGAACCGTTTGCCCCACACTTTCACCATTCTAGACCCCAGCTGCGCTTCATACCTGTTATGATACTTTAAAATGTCTTGTGGCGACATCTGTTGAATCTGTTCAATGCTGAATTCAGTTCCGAGGAACTGTTTTGTTTTTCCACATGCTGCCAAAGAATACAGCCTCTCCTTTTGGGGCATAACAGCTTGGCCATCAACTTGGTCATTCATAAGTTCAGGAAGGTTTAGGCTGCCTTGTAGCTGTAGTAGATCATCACTGTTCATGTTTTTTAATAATTATAATTATTTTATTTTATAAAAATGAGCACCGAAAAAACTGTTGCTAACCTTGTATACCATTCTGCTGTTGTTGGGGGCCTAAGTGTAGGAATACTCAATGCTTGGTAAAAGCTTGTTAAGAATTAAACCAGCAGATCTTGGCAAACTAGACTTTGAGGATTCAGCAAAGCTAATTGCTATCATTGCAGCTTCGTTTGCCACGAAAGATTTTCTAGTCAAGCAAGGAATAATTCCAGACAGTATAAATATGTAAATAAAAAATACATTTATAAAAAATGGCTTCACTCGTGATGATGATAGGCGGCGCTGTGGTTAATGCGCTCGCTTTTAGCGGTAGTAATTACGCATTTAGTAAACTGCGAGATGAAGGCGAGAGAAAAAGACATAACAAAGCTGTGGAGCAACTAGCTGCTGCACAAGATCGCTATGAAAAGCAGAGAATTGAGCAGTTAGATTTTATTAATAACACCCTGAAAAAAACAGGGGCATGCAGCTTACACATTTAAAGATGTTGACCAGGCAATAAAAGAATATTATCTTGTAACAGGCAAACCAGTCCAGCATTGCCCCCACCAAAATTCAGTGACTTTTATCAACCATCAGAAAAACAAAAGATGCAAGAAATCGCGTTTATTGCCTTTGGTATGACCGTCGTGTATTTTGTTGCACATAATATTGGCTGAATAAAAAATGAACAAAATCTATTATTCGCCCAAAGGATATTGGAAGGGTATCACAGCAATACAAAAGCTAAGCCAAGCGGCAGGAGTCAGTGAACAAACAGCAAAGGAATGGTTATCTAAACAAGCAAT
Organism: Conus ventricosus; assembly: GCA_018398815.1. NCBI lineage: Eukaryota > Metazoa > Mollusca > Gastropoda > Neogastropoda > Conidae > Conus > Conus ventricosus. Next base: position 100,101,791 of record CM031601.1, read on the forward strand.
TTGGCAAATTTATTTACCTGCCCCTAGACGAATACAGAGACCACACTTTGTTAATACAACTCCAAACGACACCCATCAAATGGATCTTCTATATTTACCCTCTGATAGGATTAGACGAAAAAGATTTAAGTACGCACTCACAGTCATTGACAATGGCTTCAAGATACAAAGATGCGGAACCATTAACACAAAAGAGTGCTTCTGCTGTTGCTGTTGCCATACAACTGATATATCAACGGGGTCCTTTAACTATCTCGCATGATTCAAGTCGATGATGGAAAAGAATTTAAAGGGCAAGTGAATCAATTATTGTTAAAACATAGAGTTACCATTAAAAGAGGCATTCCAGAGTTCATAGATCACAGGTTTTAAAGTCGAAAACTTTAACAAACAGTTAGCTGAAAGACTTTTCTCCTACCAGTATCACAGAGAGTGATTGACAATTTCGCAACACAGAATGGGTTAGAAGACTGCCCTCATTTTTTTGCGCGCAATGAATAATGAAGAATTTAAAGGTCTAAAACCATACAAGCAATCAAAAGAAAAACAATAAATGTTGCTGAAGACTCCAGTACACCCAGCAAACTATTACCGTTTGGTTTGAAAGTAAGGTACCTTTATTTACCGGGGGAAGCAAAGGGGACACTCGCATCAGGGCAACCGATCCAGTTTGGAGTGTTGATCCATATGAAAATAAAAAGAATTGTAAAAATGAATCCGCCCGTGTTTTAAATTTACGAGAAACTGACACAACAAAACAACCAGCTCCTCAAAGATCTTTTGTGAAAGAAGAACTGCAGATAATCCCACCAGACACAGTTCCGCTTTAATTAATTTACGTAAACATATTTGGTTTAAAAGGGAAAGCCAGAAGGAAGCGCAGAACGAAACAAGAATGGTAAAGGAAGAGACCTTGAAAATGATACGGGAATCATTTCATGCGTGTAATGCTATTAAGGAAACATTTTCGGGGATTAATCAATGCATGCTAAATCATCCAGATCACCTACAACTCAAACTCCCAAATTGGGAAAAAGAATATCTTGAAATAATAAAAAAAATTCGAACGCATCAAGCAAACATGAGAAAAGATTTAAATGAATTGGATGAAGCTATGATTGATCTTATAACAAAAGTTGATGAAAAATATAAACCCCCCTGTTATGCAGTCCTCCAGTGCCCGATTGCATATGAAAACTCTGGATTAACAAATACTCGTTTTGGTGTTTGTTCTATCTAACGACTTCTTTGTTACAAACTGTTTGTTGATCTCATGTAGATTAGATCGCATTTTTTACGTTGTCATGATGAAAGTCTTATTGCTAACAATGCTTCTTTGTAGTTGTCATGTGATATGTTTGACTGCACAACGCTGCGAGATATACCCTTTGCTTTCTTAATGATTTTCTCCTGGCTCGAAATACTGTACATTTTTGACCTTAACCCATATACTCCTTGATCACCTTTCCAGATAATTCATCCTTCATCTTTCCTAAAACCTTCTTATTAACGGATGAATGCAAAGGCGAATCTTTAGGGTAATCAGATGTGTCGTACCATCCCACATGCCCTTATCTACTTCTAATTCCATGTCTTTATAGATGTCTTCAGTAGGAATATCTATAACAAAACTGTCTGTATCTGTGTAAAGTACTCTGGACTCTGGATACAAGGGTTTAAAGTAGTCATAAAGAAATTCTAACATCAAAAGCTTTGATAATTCTAAAACGGTAAACCCAATAAATACAGGTTTGTCTAATTTGACTTTCTTTTTTTTCATCATTATGCCGAAAAGCTGATCATGAAATCTTCTGAAGTCCTGATAATTTGGTTTTGAAGTCAGCTTAATTGCTTCGTTCTCTTTGGTAACCAATCTGACATCTTTGCGCTTGTGCGGATTTTCCATAGTCTTTCCAAAACAGCTGTTGTTCATCAGCTTGAAAAAGTCTTTTCTGAAGCATCTGTGGATTTAGTTCTAAGATCAGTGTTCTTCATGATGTATGGTTTCATGAACTGTTCTTGATCAAAAGCAATTATACGATGAACAGCTGTCAACTTCAAACCATGTCTTAAATAAAATTGTAGAAGTCTGTAATGACAGACATAATTTTTGTTGCCTCGAAGATTAGGCACAAGTTTAGGCGGTTCTCTTGGATCCATCTTTAGACTTTCTGCTGCTAATGGATAGTCATTATGCAGGTCATGGAGTTCATGAGGATATTCTAAATCAACTTCTAGAATGAAACCACGCTGTTGATCAGGCGTTAAACTGCCCAACCACTTTAATGCCTTTTGAATATTATTTGTACCTGTGTACATTTTAAAAGTTGCGTAACGGAAGTGATTGCGCCATTGCCCATCCATACAGATTGTTTGCATCTAAATACATAAGATAGTTAGACCTTTTACTCGGATCATAGTCGTCCAAGTATTTGTTGTTTGCTTTACAGTAATGATGCGACGCCATACTAATTCCTCCAAAGCAATCCGTTTTCAATCATCTGAATCATTGGTAAATCTGACAATAAATCAATCTGTACTCCAGTAAACTTTAAGAAAGCGTCCCAGCTCATCCCGGTGCAGAAAAATAATGCGCAGGATCCAAACTGTAATGTTTCATGCAGGTCTTTCTATAATTTTCAAAAATATCCGCCAACAAACATACATCGGCCATTAAGTAGGAGTCATGATAGTCTCCCATCGTTTTACAATCTAACTTTTGCCAAGCATCTTGACATGCTGGTAATCAGAATCACTGATGTCCTTTCCTCTAAGACTAGAAAAGAACGCGCCTTTAGGCGGAAGTGTATCTTCGTCAAACCTTTCCCAACTGTTCATGTACTCATAAGGGGAAACGCCCTTTCTAACAAGAGTTGAGTCAAAATATTCTTCCGTTTATTGGGCAGGACTTTAAGGACATTTGCCAGCGACTCTAATGAACCCATCATGTGTTGCATAGAGTCGTAGAAAGACATGTTATTTAAAGTGAAACACATGTACTTTTCTGATGACTGTGCAATGCATGCTACCCTGAAGGCGCGGGTTCCTGCTTGCATATAAGGTGAGAGTCATAACCTCCGCAAGTTTGTGAAAGACTACAGGCAGCTTTCCATCCATGTCTTTGGATCAAACTTTAGGTGAAATTGCATTTTACTGTGGCGCTGCCCCCTCGGAACTTTCCGCTAATGTGATCATGGTCTCTTACTGTCGGATTCCTGCGTCTGATGAGAGACCTAAACCGCAAATCCAACAATGGTGGCTGAGTCATAATTACTGTTGTTGGTCTTCAGGTTCATTATGATTTCAGATAAGTTAGATTATTAGACGGTCATTGCGCACATTCGCATGCGTTTCTAAGAAGTATTCTATTCTGCGCATTTGGCCCCTCTATATAATTTTTGGTCTTTTGAATGAACGTCCACCAGACCTACAACGATGAAAGCAAATAACAAATTTGTGTGATTACTCATTAAGACTGTTTTTCGAAGTTTTTGTGGCGCTGGCCCTTCATAAAGGAACAATAAGCGAACTCGTATCTGCGTAAACTCGTATGGACCTTGTTTGCAGCCGTTTTCCAGTTCTTAAAACAAACTTTAGATCCTGGCGGGGGCGTAGATTAGTTCTGTCTTACGCTACTGAACTTTTACAATGTTTTATATGTTCAAGCGCGGTCTTGAGCGGTTGGAAATTCTTGTTAAACTTTCTACAGAATGTCTTGTTTTGTTCATGCTTGAAGTATGCGCTGAATACCTGCTCATTGTGCGTATCAATGGTAATGGGGGCCGGCCCTGCTGGCGAAACATTAGGAGTAAGTCCACATGACTTTTGCTGGTTTCGCCTATTGTTGGAACTGTTTCTTGGACACTTAATTGGCACCATTTTGTTTCCTCCATCCCATGTGTATACATTAACAGTTATTGGGTTGTTTTGTTCTTCAAACTGATCAATTTGGTCTACTCTAACAGGAAAGGAGATCCATTGAAGGTAAGACTTTGGCGTATTGCCGATAGTTAGTCAATCTTTCCTGCGGTTCGCGGAACATGATGCAGCTTGCAAGGACCACACATGAAACAGTTTGTTGTCGGGAAGGTGGTGGGGGTAAACGCTCCGCTTAAAACCAACTCCGAGGTAGTGGAATGTAAGCCTGCCTACCAATCGGCGCATCTTATTAGCCGGTTTTAATCTAATCTCTAAGACTTTTCGCCCCTCTGGACCAACAGAGCCTCTCATTTTACTTCTTCTGCGCAGCGTCAAAACTGTGAAGCAGTTTCGTCTGCCCAACCGGTGTTAAGTCATTATGTGAAAAGAATATCCTGTTGTTTAGTTGAGACCCAGACTTCTAGTTTTCTCTTCATTTATTGTTATATAGTCGATTAAAACAGCTAACCATTACTTTAACTGGCGGGTCAATTGTTAGTTGACTTGGAACGTGAGAAATAGCAGATCAACGCTTGCTGTAACGGTGGTGTGGGTCAATGACTGTCTAAATCAATATCAGTCAGGCGCTTGACAAACGCTCATTTCTCTGAGCATTCCTTCAAAACAATTCATCTGGGCCCTTCATATATCTTACCATCTGTCCGTTCTTTCTAAGCCAACGATATTTATTTAAAGTATAAAAATACAACGGCTTAATCAGAAACAATATCTACGGTCTTTTTGGCTTGGACCATAAACTAAGTATAATTAAACACCTTCGGTGTTTGTTACTGGACTTGTTTAGAACAGAGTTTTATTGTCTCGTTTACTTGTTTTATGCTATTCTTTTTTATCTGCTCGGGGTCCCCTGGCTGTTGAGAACAAACCTTGCCCTCGCCGTTCTTTGAAATCAATCTTTTGTCTTATAATAGTCATCTAATATCGCCTGTAAACGTTTAATTCTTCATCCGTGAAGTTTGAAGTCCAACAAGCGCTGTATTGTAGGGTCAGTTGTAATCGTACTAAATGAGCCGTTATAGTTGAACCATAGCGGTGTGCTTTTGAGTTTAGTTGTGTTTGTGTTGGCTGCCCGCACTAAAGCTAATGAACATAGACCGAGAAGCTAAAGACACCCCGCTAGAGGTAAAGCTGCGGGTGGCACATCACCTGTTGCTAAGAGACCAACACTGGTTCTCCTGCTGATAGGGCGTTATAGTCGATGTTCCAGATTAACATTAGTAACAGCATTAAGGCATCGCAGATATACCTCGTTTGTTTTGCTGTATTTTGAAAGGTCTTGCTCTAGTGTTTGTTGCATTTGCGTATTGTGCGTGGGAACTAGATGGGCATATAAAAAGAGAATAAGAGTAAAAACGCTTGAGGCGGAAGACGCCAACTTAGGGCCGATATTAAAGAAAGAATTAACCCAAAGACTAAATGATCTTGAACAAAGAAGCAGCAAGACTAGAATTGACGACTACTAACCGAGACCTATTACGAACTCAAGTGAATAATTATGAGAAACGATCGAAAAAATTTTATATGAAGACTCAACGCTAGCAGAAAAGAATTAGAACATTGTTTAGAGAGCAGGAGTCACATTGGCATGCGTATAACAGCCTTTAGGATTTCAATAAGTACACTGGTGATGCTATTACAGCGGCGGTGGTCAAGTTCATTACCTCCGCCGCCATCGCCTCCATCTCCGCTGATAAATCATGGTTAAAAAAACAGCTTGATCATCTTGCGAATTTATTAAAAAAATTAGCGGTAAAGCCCGTAAACGCTTTACCAGAATCTTGGGAGTATTGTTCAGCTGCTTTTGTCTACGCAAGCAAAGTAGTTGCTTATGGCCGTGCACTTATGGACATTAGTTTCGTAAATAGTTGGGGTTACTATTTATAAGATAAAGAACCAAGTAATCCTATGCAGTGAATCCTAGATCAAGCGGGCTTTTCATATTCATGTTCATCGCGAACAGATGTCCGCGAGCTGTGCGAGGCGTCAATGGCCTTTGGGCTTTGACTTCGGGTATTAGAGACTGTTTCCTGGGGGGTCATCTTGTTTTTTACGCTTGCAATAGTACTGGCTCAGAATGTATGGCGTTTTGTCCGACTTCTGTTCTTTTCCTGCAACGAGAATTTCATGTTGAGTTTATTATTGTTTCCTAACCTGGAGGTCTGAGTCTGAAGCTAGCATGTATAAAACCAGTGCCAACTGCAAAGTCTACTTTTGGAATCTTGCGTATTGTAAAACATTTGGTACTTTTAATACTTGAAGGCATATCAACAGTAGAATTAATGGCGTCCCGCTAAATTTGCTAGTTAATGTTTTGGCATCAAAGCAGTAGAAGGATTAGTTAGCTCGACTTGCCTGTCTTGTGAACCTAGCAAACATCCAAACTTAAGTACGAATATGTCGTTTATTCGTTCGATTCCCGCTCTAGTTAGACCCTTAGAAGTGGTCTAAGATAATGTTTTGTCCATGCTGTTTTGATGGCTCTTGCTCTATGGTGCCCGAGGTGAACAGTTTGCCTGAAGAGAAGATGTGTAAGGAGATTCAGTCATACTTTATACTTTCTGTGCACAGCCCCAATAATAAGGGGTGCCTAAGCCATGATTAAAGATCAGACTTTTTGTCTAAAGTCTGTCTTGATGTAATATTGAAATTCGTTACAGATTTCTTTCAAAAGCCTCATGTCTATTCGGTTGCTAAATGGATTTAAGGGTTGGTCATTTGGTAATGGTGCATGCAGTCAGTCAAATACGTCTGAAGGTGTAATAAAAATGAAATCTTACACCGACCTCACCAAGGATTAGGTGATTAAGTGATCACATACGACACTCCACACCCCAGTTGATGCTACAAAACACAGCATTGGTTTAATCTGGTTCTGATAAAACTGCATCGGATGTCTAAACCTCACTTTGGGATGCGGTCGTTTTTAAGAGGAGGGTTAAGATATCTGCCTTAAATGGAGTACTTACCTTTGTTTATGAAAGGTGTCCATCTGGGTCACAGAAATGTCGAGGGTGTCAGTTGTTATATTTTTAAGATGTAGTCGGCCCTCAGATTATTTTGCTCAGTATATTTTTAAATCACTCATTTTTCATTTGTTTTAAAAAATGTTTGTAAACAATAACAACTCAAGACCCGCCCTTCGTTTTTAGAACAGCATTAAATACGAATGCGGAACCAGAACGTCGCGCTCCAGAAATAATTCTACAAAGACGTATGGTTTAATATATAGTGAATCAAGAAGAATAATAAGATTAAAAAAACGTTGATAATGCAGGATCATTAGTTTAGCCGTTAACCGCGCATGAACATGATGTTATGACGGGTTTTGGCTCACTAAAAGAAGCCATGAGTATCTTCGAACATTGCTCTCAAACTTAACAATGCGAATCTGAAAACAATGTGACCTTCAGAACCTGACAGAAAGAAGAAAGTAGGTACTATTTTTTAGAAAGAGCTAGCTAAAAGTTAGGGCCTTTACCAAACTGCCTATCGACCCACTCATAGTTTTAGAGTTACGTCAAACAAAACTACCTTATGAGGAGAAAATCCGCGTCGATCTTTGCATTACATTCATTACTCTATTTCATTTGGATGAGCTGGCACTGATGAAAACTTATATGATGGAAGGCCCTCAACTGTTTTAAAGAGTCTCTTCCGTCAGGATAAGCTGCATATTGTGATTAATGAAAATTATACAATTCCCTAATTTACAGTTTATATGATTAGTTTGTGGAGGGTTTGGATCATTTAAGATATAATCAAAAGACAAAGCGGGGAAAGTTGTAAAAAGTGATAACCTCACATTGTTTTGGTAATAAAATAATACGTTGTACTAAAACATGTCGCGTGGGCCAGTAGAATCAGGAGTTTTACAATTATGCGCCTGTGAGGTGTAGAACTAGAATAAAAGACCTTGCAGAACGTTGCGGACTTTGAACAGAACGGTGAGTATAGTCGCTTTGTATGGGTTTGAGTACACTAAAGATGGTGATTATAAACCAAAGAGGTTGGCGACAGCAAAAAGTTTCCTAAACTAGAACATCTGCGCATTCTAGAGGCAAATAATTTGGCCCAGTAGGAATATAAAATAGTTTCGAAAACCTGAACCTCAAATGGCATCTTAAACCATATTTAGAAGGGAAATAAAATTTTGAATTCATAAGCCCATTGACATATTTAAGTCCCCCCGTAAAAAAAAGATTCAGAAAGCATTCAACTCGGGCCCCCTTTACATGTAAGCTTATCCGGTGACAATAGTCAAAGAAATTGAATAACGCCGTTGGGAAAAAACAGTCACCCCCGAAAAGAAACGTTGAAAAAAAAAGCTTCTAAAAAATTTACATTTCTTTCCAAGCAAAAAATTTAGGAGACACGTTCACAAGATATTTAAAATTTTTGGGTTAAAGTGTGGAGAGGGATGGGGTTGGGGGGGCGTTATGAGACCTTAAAAAAGGGAATTAATATTAGGGCAAAACTTAGACGTTAAACCCTTTAACGTTGTTGTCTGTTCTTCCAATGGCGAGGATATTAAGATCAAAAAACCACAAAATCATGTTGATTAAATAGAAACAACTTACGAACTGAATTGGTTTTAATCTACCATTTAGGCCTGTAGGGTTTTATTATACTGAAACAAGTTTTGAGGGAGAGTTAAAAAAATAATAACGGGATTAGTTTAAAAATTCTGTTAAAAAATATGGAGCATTTAAACTTTATGAAAAAATCCCTCTTGTTCAATGATTTGGGGCGACGGTTGTGGAAAAAAATATTTGTCCAGCTTTTTACAAACAGTTTTGTTATAATTTTAATCATATTGTGTTTTTCTGTCCAACCTTAAAGGAACAAAGCAAATCAGTAAAAGGTTTTAGGGCAGATGATGAAATATATTTAGTTGATCCCGCAAAAAAAGAGTGAATTCTAAAACGCTTTTTATATTGTTTGAGGAACCAAACGCATTTATTATAAGGACTGTTCAGCAGAAAAGACTATTAAAAAAAAGAAACACTTTGTCGAAACTACTTCAGCGGAAGACATGCTCGAATAATGTGTGATTTTATGTCAAAATATAACCAGTTTTAAAAATTTTGAGAACATTAAAGACTGTGTTTTTTTCACATGAAAGACGAGACCATTTGAAGAATGTTTGCGCAAAATGATGATTAAATGCCCCGGAAAAAAAATAGGGTTAAAAAAATGAAATCTGAAAATTTTTGTAAAAATTTTTAAATTAAAAACGGGTAACCCCCACATATGTTTGTTTGTGATAGTTTTTTTTTGGTTATTGAAGTCTTACTTTTTCAAGAACGTAATATGCTGAATTTAGGGCACTTTCGCCCCAAAAGGTTGAGGGCGAAAGTGGCCTAGAGTCGGCAAAATTTCTGTTCTCTGATGTTCAAACCCAGCTGGCTGTGTGGGGCCCAAACGGTGATGACAAGGGTCCATGAGCTTTCTGTACACACGGGCTCTGGGGTTCGCCAATGAAAGATATCACATGTGGAGAACCCCAAGACTGTGTGTACAAAAACATTGGAGAACTTGTCACAGCCGTTTGGGGGGCCCCCAGCCACTGGGATAAAATCAAGCACGACGCTAGCTGAGCCAGGGCCCTTCTGCCCAATCTCCTTTTGTCCCTCTTTAGCCCCTGTTTCTTTTTCTTTCAGTGGGCGAAATAGTGAACCTTTCCATTTACTCCCCTCCTTTTGTGTGTGTGTGTGTGGGGGGGGGGGGGGGGGGGGGGGGGGACGGGTGGTGTGTGTGGGGGGGGGGAGGGGCGTGGGGGGGGGGGGGGGGGGGCGTGTGTGTTGGTGTCTTTGTGTGAACTGTGTGTGCCCAATGCACCTGAACAGTGAACAGTGAGTGTATTTTGGTCCAACTTAATAATTAAATGAGATGTTCTCACCCAATTCTGACATGGGCTTTCCTGTCTACACTGTCCTCTTCTGTTCACTTTGACAACGGGCCTATGGCTTGAAACGTGTCTCCACTCTCCAAAGGATTCAACTACCATCAAAAGGTTTTTTTGTTCCTAAACGTTATTATTTTTTTCATCTTCACCACGAATCCTGCAGTCAAATTTTGTTTCTTCCTTTGTTGGTTACAAATGTGTTTCGGATTCACCGTTTTATCAGTTAATCTTCTTGGGTAAGTATGTTGAAAACATTCCTGAAGAATGCATTCAGTCAGTGTTGGCAAGCATATTTTGAAAGAAGTAACGAATCCCTTATTTACAAACATGTGAAATCTGATTTTTTTTCCTTCAGATAACAGTTTATTGCACAACTTCCAAAACAAGCCTATTACATTAATGCAATTGCGTTCTTGTAATCGTAAGCTTTAAACAGATAAACGGACGTCGATATGGACTGTAGAATATGTAGAGATTGCAACACGAATGAAGAGACTGTGAATTTGATTCTATATTTGATTGCCAAAAATATGTAGCTTTACGTTAAGAATTTCTGCCACATCTTAAAGTACGTTCCGTGTTTAACATTATATACATATAATATAGTTTATAAACTAGTACTTCGAAAAAAAGTTTGCTGAGTTTATCTAGATATATGAAATCAAGCATGGTACTTGGTTCAGACCCCCGTTCTAGATGCAACGGTTTGTTGTTGTTGTTGTTGTTGTTGTTGTTTTTAGTGGGTTTTTTTTTATATCAGAACACCTTGATATTGTCCATATTTTTTCAACTAAGCGATTAGTGTGATTGATCATTTTATTTCATTTCATTTCTAGAAACTTGATAACCGCGTGTGCGCACGCGCGCGCGCGTGTGTGTGTGTGTGTGTGTGTGTGTGTGTGTGTGTTGTGTGTGTGTGTGTGTGTGTGTGTGTGTGTGTGTGTGTGTGTGTTGTTGTTGTTGTTGTTCTTCAGTTTAACGTCCTTCCACTATAAGTGATTCAGACAATATGTGTGTGTGTGTGTGTGTGTGTGTGTGTGTGTGTGTGTGTGTGTGTGTGTGTGTGTGTGTGTGTGTGTGGGTGGGTGCGTGGTCGCGCCCGCACCCTTTGTTGTGAATTCATTGATCCACATGACTAAACCTAAGAAGACATATTCATCAGTCCGTTACTTACACGTTTTATAATAATTTTCATTCGATTCCTATCCAGTTATGAACAAGATATTACTATTGCATTTCATTAACTCTTAATTTAGTTAGGAAGTATGAGGAACGCTGGGAAATTTAAATTCTATGATGTTCACCTGTTTCTCCTTAAACACTGGAACTCTCTTCAGCTTCAACTGACAATGCCTTCAGGATTCTCGTCCTCTTCATACCAGAAATATCAAGATGTTTCATGAACTCATGGGCACATGAGCCTAGAAATCCCCCAGCTCCAACCTCTATGGTGAAGACTTGGGCCTGGAAGCTAGACCCCTCTCATCCCCTAGCTCCAACCTCTATGGTGAAGACTTGGGCCTGGAAGCTAGACCCCTCTCATCCCCCAGCTCCAACCTCTATGGTGAAGACTTGGGCCTGAAAGCTAGACCCCTCTCATCCCCCAGCTCCAACCTCTATGGTGAAGACTTGGGCCTGAAAGCTAGACCCCTCTCATCCCCCAGCTCCAACCTCTATAATGAAGACTTGGGCCTGAAAGCTAGACCCCTCTCATCCTCCAGCTCCAACCTCTATAATGAAGACTTGGGCCTGAAAGCTAGACCCCTCTCATCCCCTAGCTCCAACCTCTATGGTGAAGACTTGGGCCTGGAAGCTAGACCCCTCTCAAGCTGTTGGGTAGACTGACATACATCTTAGTCTTGTAGTTGTGAGTTTGCCCCATGCTGGTTTCCTACGGCACAGTGAGTTCGCTCACAATCACTTGTGTTGATTGACCTAATGGAAAACAAGATCGGGTCACATGCCACTCTCCCCGATCAAGTTTGAGTGGTTCTCCTCTTCTAGAAGGTCTACTGTGCATTCCTAGTCATGCGTTCCATTCAGTAAATCCTGCGTCTATGCTCCTGATGTCCAGGCTGTTCCAGACCACGATTTGTGACTTCCTGCCATGTAAAACATTTTGCAGGAAGTTCTTGTAGCGTAGTGCTTCCTCCGGCAGTGCTAACCGCTTGTGCAGTCTCTTTGAGCACTTGGTTATGTCTCCTCGTGTGCCTTGTGTGACAGAGGGGATATGTAGAATCATTTGATTTGCCAATTTGACCAGGTTTAAATTCGAAGGCAAGATGTCGTGAACAGATCTGAGGCTGACGCTGGTCTAAGAGGTGTCATGTGTCATATATTATTTCACGTGAGACTTCTTTGGAGTGCATTACTTCACGTAGTCCACTGTTTCTGTTGAGCTTGCTAAACTGCCCTCTGGTTCTCTCTCTTCTCTCTCTCTCTCTCTCTCTCTCTCTCTCTCTCTCTCTCCTCTCTCTCTCTCTCTCTCTCTCTCTCTCTCTCTCTCTCTCTCTTCTCTCTCCTTCTCTCTCTCTCTCTCTCTCTCTCTCTCCCCCCCTCTCTCTCTCCCCCCTCTCTCTCTCTCTCTCTCTCTCTCTCTCTCTCTCTTGCCTTTGACCACGATTTAATTTCTGGCGACTCCAGCTACTGTCTGTTGGTCTGCGTGTGACCTGTTATTTCACTGATCTTTAGGTTTTCTTTTACAACGTCCACTGCCTTCCCGAACTCTGCCAGTCTGTAGCTTGGGCTGGACTGATCTCACAACTTTGTCTTTGGAGTCCTTAAGCATGCTAGTAACCTTGCTTTACACATTTTGTACTTCTCGAGGATGGTTTTAGAAGAAGTTTCATCTTTGTTGGGCGACAGTAGAGTAGAACGTCATTTAGACATGGTGGGACCCTAAGCCATTTCCTTGTGCATTTGTTGATTTTAACTTCCAATGATTCCACTGTACCAGTATTGATATTGCGTATCAGTAGAGGCCAGGGACGCTTCAGGATCAGTATGATTTGCAGACACCAAACCTTGCATTTACCAGAGAGCCCACACTGATCTATAACCTGCAGGCACTCATCTGCCTCTCGCTTAGGTTTTTTTTCCTTCGTTGTAGTCTTTCACGTAGGCATGGCTCTTGACTGGCTCTTCTGTTGCATTTGGAATGGTATGATTGGCTAAGGTGAAAGTGACTATTTTAGCCACTTTTCCTTTCCGCACGGAGACGCTTTGCGACCTCTTTGGTGTAAATTTCATCCTGAGTAAACCAGCCAACCTCTCTAACTGCTTCGGTATTTTGTGTGTTCTCATCCGCCTTGGTGGAAAGTACTGTTGTATTATCCATTAAGGCTTTTAGAGGGGTCATTTGGTATCTATTCCCGAGGTCTGCCGAACCTGTAAAGTTCAGGGCAGTATTCAAGGTGATCACCATTGCTAACACAAACGGTATTGGAGAAATTGCACAACGCGTTCCTATGCCAGCTTCCATATTCCCTCTGCCGTATTTCCTGTTATGGAAATCCTCATTGACAAGTCACAGAAGTACTTCCTCAACACTTCTTTGATGTTCTTGATGACATGACACACCTAGAGGGCGAATTGAATCATTATGTGCGGAACTGATCCATATGCCTTTGATTGATTGATCCACACGAGGTTGAGGTTTTGTTTTTCTTCCTTTGCATTTGGGGTGCCTCCCAAACCTTAGTGGCGGGCCCTACGCAGCCGGAAACACCTGGTATACATCCATTCCTGTCTTACAAATCCAATACATATGGACAGATAGATGGACAGACAAACAGACAGATAGATAGACAGAGAGAGAGAGACAGACAAACAGACAGACAGATAGTCAGACAGGCAGCTACAGTATGGACCACTACAGTAATTCACATTTAACATTTTGCAATGACCCTTGAATTAATCGCCCCCTCGTTGAATCTTCTGTCTCAATCATGTACATGTATAAAATCATTTGTAGAAAACTTTATTCTGTAGTATGTACAACGTTAGAAACATTGGCAAACCACTGGAAGACAGCACCCAAAAGAGAATCAAGCATCCAAAGAAAACGACGACACAAACTCGACTTCAATCACATATATCCTCGTAATGCCCGACCACTTCTTTAGCACCCCTCCCCCCTTTTTGTGTGCAGCGTTTGTTTGTTTGTTTGTTTGTTTGTTTGTTTGTTTGTTTGTTTGTTTGTTTGTTTGTTTGTTTGTTTGTTTGTGTGTTTGTTTGTTTGTTTGTGTGTTTGTTAGTTTGTTTGTTTGTCTGTTTCTTTTCAGTTTCTGAGCATGTCTGTGTTTGTTAGCTTTCTTGTGTTGCCATTACGTGTCCCTGTGGAGAAATTCCCTAAGCGTTGAGGGGTAAAAACAAACTGAACGATGGGTGGGGTGGGGTGGGGGAGACAGAGAGAGAGAGAGAGAGAGAGAGAGAGAGAGAGAGAGAGAGAGACAGGGGAGAGAGAGAGAGACAGCGTGCGTCAGAGCATGTGTGTGTGTGTGTGTGTGTGTGTGTGTGTGTGTGTGTGTGTGTGTGTGTGTGTGTGTGTGTGTGTGTGTGTGTGTATGTCTGTGTGTGTGTGTGTGTGTGTGTGTGTGTGTGTGTGTGTGTGTGTGTGTGTGTGTGTGTGCATAATATACATACATGCATACGTACATACATACATACATGCATACATACATACATACATACATACATACATACATACATACATACATACATACATACATACATACATACATAGAGAGAGAGAGAGGGGGGGGGGAAGAGAGAAGGCAGACCAGCAGACAGAAACGAATTCAGGTCGAAAAAAACAACAAACGCGACACAGAAAGGGACAATATCAATCACATGAAATGAAATAAAACGGGAGAAAATAAAGAGCATGACAGCAAGCAAGGATGGTAGGGAAAGTCTGGTTTACAAAACCGGCACGATCGATGCCAAAAGGCATCTGCAACACACGACCTTGCCCATCGTCCCTAAACAAGGGGACATAAGACACAATGCATAGAGAACCCAATCAAAACAAACCGCATGGCTGTAAACATCGACTGAGACAGATGGATGTGGGAGGAGTGTATAAAAGCATGAGAGAGAGAGAGAGAGAGAGAGAGAGAGAGAGAGAGAGAGAGAGAGAGAGAGAGAGAGAGAGAGAGAGAATGCCAACTGGTTATATTTTCTGCCTGGGAAAGCAAGGAAAGACTGGCAATTCAGGAGTTAAAGAAAGAATAAGATTCCAAGGGAATCTAAATTCAATCACGCAAGGCTAACATGAAAAGCGGACTACGTGGAAAAAAGAGCTCCAGAGAAGTGTCAGCTGGAATTCCCAATGGCACAGGGTGCCTTACAGAATTAGCATCCCCCTCAGATCACTGTATAACCTACTCTTCAGTTCCAACCCGCTGAAATGGGGGTACTGTTGATGCAGAACAATTTCTCTCTCTCTCTCTCTCTCTCTCCTCTCTCTCTCTCTCTCTCTCTCCTCTCTCTTCCTCTCTCCTCTCTCTCTCTCTCTCTCTCTCTCTCCTCCTCTCTCTCTCTCTCTCTCTCTCTCTCTCTCTCTCTTAGTGGCTTCCTTTTTTCTTTTTTTTTCTTTTCTTTTTCATTTATTTTTTTTAATTTTAATTTTTTTTTTTTAATGATTTTCCAACATTAATAACAAAAGGGATAATCGACATAACATACAATAAACATCATACAAATGGGTACACTAAATCAAGGGAGGGGATAGGGGTAAAAGGGAAAAAAGTGTAATCACATGAAAAAACAAAAAATCAAATAGTCCATTCAATAATCAACGAAGAATAAAAGAAAAAGAAAAAAGGTCACAAACGTATAACTATAACTCTATCTCATTCATGAGGCACCCGGGGAAAATGAATACGACCAGTATACTTGTCTAAATAGGGTAAAGTGGTTATTCAGAATGTTTTCACATGTATACACGTATTTTCATAAATTTCATTAGCTACTTATCACCCCCGATTACTTTTTGCTTGTTCTTGTTCTTTTTCCCTCCTCGTCTAACTCATTCCAATAGACCCAACAATTAGTTTTTCATAAGGGTTCCATTTTCTATCAAATTCCATGTATTTCATTTCTGAATAATGCATATATTTTTCAACCCTGTATATTTTATTAAGTTCTCTCAAGAAATGATTGACAGTAGGTTTATTTTATTTATTCTGCATCTATATAAATAATGTTTAGCCCATAGAATAATGTGTTCAAAAACTTCATCAGTTTTTGTATGCTCATCATTTCCGAATAGAACCAGCTCCACATTAAACTCTATTCTGCTGCAATGTTCACATCTTTCTTTTAATGTTTTTTTCTAGTTCCCCCCAGAAATGTTTCGCAAACTGGCACTGCCCAAAGTAGTGTTGAACTAAATCGGTTTCGGATTCACAAAATGTACACAGATCAGTGGTAAGAATTCCCATCTTCTTTAAGATACAGTTTGTAACCAAAATATTGTGACAAATTCTTATTTGGAACCATTTTAATTTAATTTCTTTAATTTGTTTCACTTGTTTCATTGTTGTTTCCCAATCTACCAAAAATTTTAATTTATCTTCCCCTTTTGCAAAGGAGCTTATATCAAATATTGTTATTTTTTCAATGAGAGTGCTGTAAAAAGGTTTCGTCTTTTTCTAACGCTCGATATTATTTGTAATGCTTTCGTTCTTAGATTACAGCTATTGTTCGTTATTTTAATATTTGTTACTTCTTAAATACCTTTTTATTGATGATATACAGCCCATGAATTCGAGATCTTGATTTACAACATCTTTAACTAGGGAGTATCTGTTTTCCTATCCAGTTTTTTAAAGTTAATGACGTCATTACAAACTCTAAACTTATCATTACAGAATAAAGGGTCTGCTAACACCTCATTCGAATTGTTTAAAAATACCTGATCCGCAAAATCAACATACGAAGTGAAAACGTCTTTCCAAAATTTATTATTTTTTTTGCTGAGGAATTTTCTAGGTCCGTATACGTCAAATGAATCTATTTCTGGGAACGTAGCACTTAATATTGTTTTCCATTTTGAATTTGTCGTGTATATTCTTTTTAACCAGGTCAGTTTTAAAGCTTGTATATATTTGCTTAAATGTGGAACGCCTATACCTCCATTTTCAACAGGAAGTACTGCGTATTTCCTTTTGATCTTGTCCGTTTTTTTTTATTCCATATAAATTCAAAACATGTTTTCTGAAGCTGATTTATTACATCTTCTGGAGGATTAGGCAACAGAATCCATAGGTATATGAGCTTTGAAAGAATCATGGACTTCAGTACTGCAATCCTGCCTAGGGTGTGCATATACGTTTTGACCAAACTTTAAACAATTTTTTTTTTTTTTTTTTTTTTTGCTGTCCCAGCCTCTGCGCCACCTCAGAGGCAGTGCACGCACGCCGCTCATTCCGACACCCCGTCCACAGCCACAGCCCGGTCGGCCCCACCGCAGCCCCGGCACCGGCAATCCACAGGGAGCAGTCAATGTCTAGTCGTCAAGAGGCAACCCACCGGAGGAGACACTGCACTGCTGCCGAGTCACTTCGGTGGTGTTCAGTGGCGCCTGTTCTGATCTAACATACGCAGGACACCACCTACTAACCCCCCTACTGACGACAATAATTGCTTAGTTGCGGAGCCGGCGTGAGTAAGCTCTCCCTCCGGAGGGCGCCACCACGTCCGTCAACGACAGCCCCCATGGACTCGCCGATACGGCGACCCCGACAGAACCAAACCAAGACCACAGACGTGGAGAGGACATCGAAATTGAGGTCACCATGAGAGCAGGGCATGATGGGCCACAGAATTTGAGATTTTTTTTAAATGCTGATTGATGAGAATGAGGATGATTAAGATGATGCTGCGGATTTCCATTTCGGTCTGAGACTACTTGACAGGGCTGTACTCTACGCTTCCTTTCATAATATATCCCGGCGTCAACCAGGCCCGAGAGATACAGGCACCTGCAGTGTTGGTCAGGAAATTTGAGCAACACTCTCAGAAACGCATCCATTAAGTGGATGAAACTCGACTGTGTGGTCCCAGTCTTCCCAACTGA
>CM031601.1:100132217-100139717 GCA_018398815.1 Conus ventricosus
GCAAAATTTCATAGATTTCCAAACCTGTTTTGACTAAGTTTTACGTTCTGCATGTAAACCTAAACGAACCATCAGACATTCATCAATTTGTTTTGGTACAAAGTTTTTCAGATGCGTCAAATTGCTATCTTGTAAAGCACTGTCTTCTCCATTATATTTTAAAAAACAACAACAAACAAATAAGTAAACATAACATGTCAAATGATTGTTCATTATTCACTTCATGAGAGGCAATGGCCTATACATGAATAAAACATCCAAATCTGAAAATCTCTCTCTTTGTCTGTCTGTCTATCTGTCTGTCTGTCTCTCTCTCTGTCTGTCTGTCTGTCTGTCTGTCTCTCTCTCTCTCTCTCTCTCTTCTCTCTCTCTCTCTCTCTCTCTCTCTCTCTCTCTCTCTCTCTCTCTCTCTCTCCATGTGTATGTGTGTGTGTGTGTGTGTGTGTGTGTGTGTGTGTGTGTGTGTGTGTGTGTGTGTGTGTGTGTGTGTGTGTATGTATGTGTGTGTGTGTGTGTGTGTGTGTGTGTGTGTGTGTGTGTGTGTGTGTGTGTGTGTGTGTGGTGTGGTGTGTGTGTGTGTGTGTGTGTGTGTGTGTGTGTGTGTGTGTGTGTGTGTGTGTGTGTGAAATCTTAGTTACTGTAAAAACGTAGCTTATAAGATAAAATTTGTCAAAAGGCCAGCCAAAGAAATGTTTTTGTCAGAATGTAATAAAAAAAAACCTTCGAAATGACAGGCCAGTAGAATTATTGTCAACGGGAAGGTCAAAAGACTTACTGTCAAAAGTCATGTAAAAATTATTCTCAAAGACAGGTTAAAAAAGGTTAAACAAAGGCCCACAGAGGCATGGTAAAAAGACAGGTCTTAAGACGATCAAAAGAGATCAAAAGAGATATTGATCTTAATGCAGATCAGGAATAAAAAACGTCAAAAAGATGGCACAAAACGTATTGTTAAAAGTAGCATAACAAAACATCATGTCCAAACCGATATTGTCATAAGCAGATCAAAGATATACAGTCAAAATGCGGGTAAAAAGAGGTACTGTTAAATGGCACATCGACATGGTCAAAAGATAGGTCAAAAGAAATACTGTTAAAACGCAGGTCCTCGAGCTATCGCCGAAAAGCAGGACAAAACAGATGCAGTCAATAAGGCAGGTGAGGAAAAAAATAAAAGAAAGAAACACAGAACGTTAGTATACAAAAATACACTTCCTGTTTCTTGAAAACATGGCGGCACTGACGGATCGGCAATTGGGTCAGTGGACCACTGCACGCTACATCAAGATGCCCATGAGACCAGTCTGGACTACTTAGGGTCTGATGATGGATCGCTAGACCTCTTGTCTTTGAAGCAAAAGGGTCCAAGGCCACATTGCTCTAATGATGTTTTGGCATTCGCACACCACTGCATACAAAATATATCATCAGGCTCATCGCTCAAAATAACACAGAGACAGACGGAGAAAAGGGCAAAATGGTGGTAGTATCTCGTTAAGAGAGAAGTAACACAAGATTAAAAAAAAACCCATAGAAACAAAACCTTGAAGAAGAAGAAAAAAAAGACATGAAGAAATGAATGTGGAAAAAAGAACGAAACAAAACATAGAGAAATAAAAACAAACTGAAAATAACAGGAGAGAGAGAGAGAGAGAGAAGAGAGAGAGAGAGAGAGAGAGAGAGAGAGAGAGAGAGAGAGAGAGGGGGGCAGACAGACAGAGACAGACACACTAACAGAGAGAGAGAGAGAGAGAGAGAGAGAGAGAGAGAGAGAGAGAGAGAGGGGGGGGGGAGAGGGAGGGGGGGCATAAAGTATGCAGAAAACACCAGCCGCCGTGTCGAAGTGGTAAGCGTCGCGGACTCCCGGCTGGGAGGTCGTGGGTTCGAATCCCATCAGAAGTCATGTGGGTTTTTCTGCCCCGACCGGCTCCTACCCAGAGTTGAGTTGCTGCGGACTCAGTTGGGAAGACTGGGACCACACAGTCGAGTTTCATCCACTTAATGGAGCGTTTCTGAGAGTGTTGCTCAAATTTCCTGACCAACACTGCAGGTGCCTGTATCTCTCGGATCTGGTTGACGCCGGGATATATTATGAAAGGAAGCGTAGAGTACAGTCCGTCATGTAGTCTCAGACCGAAATGGAAATCCGTAGCATCATCTTAATCATCCTCATTCTCATCGATCAGCATTAAAACAAATTAAAAAAAAGTCTCAAATTATGTGGCCCTCCATGCCCTGCTCTCATGGTGACCTCAATGTCGATGTCCTCTCCACGTCTGTGGCCTTGGTTTGGTTCCGTCGGGGTCACCGGTATCGGCGAGTCCATGGGGGCTGTCGTTGGACGGACGTGGTGGCGCCCTCCGAAGGGAGAGCTCACTCACGCCGGCTCCGCGACTAAGCAATTATTGTCGTCAGTAGGGGGCTTAGTAGATGGTGTCCTGCGTATGTTAGATCAGAATAGGCGCCACTGAACACCACCGAAGTGACTCGGCAGCAGTGCAGTGTCTCCTCCGGTGGGTTGCCTCTTGACGACTTGACATTGACTGCTCCCTGTGGATTGTCGGTGCCGGGGCTGCGGCGGGGCCGACCGGGCTGTGGCTGTGGACGGGGTCGGAATGAGCGACGTGGATGCACTGCCTCTGAGGTGGCGCAGAGGTTGGGACAGGAAAAAAAAAGTATGCAGAAAACGGAAAGAAAACAAGAAAGAAGGGTAAACAATACGAAAGAAAAGAAACAAAGAGGCGAATAAAATAAGATAGAAAAGGACACGAAATAAAGAGAAAGAGAAAAGGCAGAGGAAAAAAGCGAAAATGACATAACATCGAGAAAGAAAGAAATATGGGATAAAACAAATTCGTGAATAAATAGACAAAATAGAAAAGTCAAAAGACAGAAACTCAAGTAAGGGAAAGCAAATAACAGAGAAAGAAAGAAAGAAAGAAAGAAAGAAAGGAAACAAGGAAGAAAAAAATAAAGAAAAGAAATCAAATGGGAAAAGAAATGAGGAAAGTACAGAGGCTACAGAAAAAAAATAGTCAAAACAGACGGAAGGAAAACAAAGAATGGAGAGAGCGATAAACAAATGAACCTAGATAGACAGACAGACATACAGACAGGCAGACATCCATACTGCCAGCCAGCCAGCCAGCCAACCAGCCAGATAGACAGCCAGCCAGATGGATAGATAGATAGATAGATAGATAGATAGATAGATAGATAGATAGAGAGATAGAGAGATAGAGAGATAGATAGATAGATAGATAGATAGAGAGATAGATAGATAGATAGATAGATAGAAACACAGTTAGACAGCTAGAAAGGTAGAAAGTTTGTTTTTTAATCAAAAGAAGGAAACGAAAGACACAGATAAGAAAGCACAAACAAAACAAAACAAAAAAGAAAGAAAAAGAGGGGAAAAGACAGAATAAGAAGAATGTTTTTTTAAACCTCAAAGAAAGAAAAGAAAAGAAAATAGAACAAGAAAAAAGAAATGAAAGCAAGCAAGGGCGGAGGCGTGTACAAACGAAAACAAACATGAAAAGACACAGACATGGGGAAGAAGGAAAGAAAGAAAGAAAGAGAGAAACAGAGACAGAATCGCAGAATGAAAGAAAGAAAGAGAGAAACAGAGACAGAATCGCAGAATGAAAGAAAGAAAGAGAGAAACAGAGACAGAATCGCAGAATGAAAGGGAGAAAAAACAAGAGCCCCGGTGCTGCAGAACAACAAACAAGAACCGTGCCAGACCAAGGCAGCATCAACAGCGGCAAGAATTAATGTCAGTTCCTTCCCCCCTCTTCAACTGGTTGAAGGTGAACAGCTAAGAAAGAACTTCTGGCTTGGCTGTACTGCAATCGGGGACAGGGGTCGTAAGTAGGGGGCGTAACTCCCGCATACGGCCTCCTTGAGAGTGAGCATGTTGCAGTTCCCGTGTTCTAACAAATCAGATCAAGATAAGACGACAGTCATCTTGCTTGTATACATTGAATGCGTCTATAACCCGAAGTCACGTGTGTGAACGTACCCGTAATGTCTTGCCCAATCGTAAAATTCCATCACCATCTTCTTTTGGAAGAGAAGGTCGGTTTGGCCGTTGGTATGGATGACACGAGTACACATAGCATGCACCGAGCGAATGAAAATACGAATGAGAAATTGATCGACAGATTGGGTGACACGGGGAAATACTGAATGCAATGCGAGCAGGCAACCCGTCAATTGGCTCTACCGCGGTGGGCAGCTTGTTCTGTAACGGAAAGTGTGCATTGTCAACCTCTTAGAGTTTGGTCTCCTGCCGAGGCGTACTATATACACTACTCTTCATGAATGAACAGATAAAGAAATAGATTTAAAAAAGAAAAGATAAATGACAAATGATGAGGAGGAGGAGGAAAATAATAATAATAATAATAAAAAATAATAATAATATAATAATAATAATAATAATAATAATAACAATAATAATAATAATGATAATAACAATAATGATAATAATAATAATGATGATGATAATGCTGCTGCTGCTGCTGCTGCTGATGATGATAATGATGATGATGCTGATGATGCTGATGCGCATTTCAAATAAAGAAAATCTGAATTAGAAAACAGATTGTTTCAACTTTGATGACGATAACAACAACCATAAACACAATAACTAGTGCATTTTGAATGGAGAAAAGCTGAACTAGAAACTATGTGACGGACCTTTTGTGTCCGGTCCCAAATTGTGGGGTCTGTTCTGAAGTGACATAAGTTTGCCTGTTCACCTGCTTACCTAACAGCTACTCGCCTGCGAGGATTTCCTTTCAGTCTCTTCAGATTTGCCGGCCTGGAAATATCCCCACGGTGCCGAAGAGAGACTGGCAACTTAGTTTTTATGGTAGTCTAGGATGTGCGACTTGTTAAATGGAAGTTGGAGTTAAAATCAATGGAGTTGGTTTATCCCACAGGTGGTTTCCAGTTCCTAGTGAAGGCCTAACACATTTGTTTCTTCCTTTGATTGATCTTGTGATTGACAAGACTTGACGAGACATATGTGGTTTCCAGTTCCTAGTGAAGGCCTAACACAATTGTTTCTTCATTTGATTGATCTTGTGATTGACAAGACTTGACGAGACATAGGTGGTTTCCAGTTCCTAGTGAAGGCCTAACACATTTGTTTCTTCCTTTGATTGATCTTGTGATTGACAAGACTTAGGTGGTTTCCAGTTCCTAGTGAAGGCCTAAAACATTTGTTTCTTCCTTTGATTGATCTTGTGATTGACAAGACTTGACGAGACATAGGGTGACTGTAAGAAGCTGTGGTTAGTGAATGTGTGAGTGGAGAGGTGGATGAGAAGAATGGAGTGAGTGGATGGAAGAGAGAATGATTATGTATATTCATATATGATCGGGGGAAAGTGATCAAATTAAATCAATGTATTAATGGGAAAAACACACACCCTTGTGTATATTTCCTTAAAGTATTATAATGATGTGAATGTTGGTGAGCACTGGAAGTGAGGAATGACATTTTTGTATATAAATTGTTAGAAAATGTATTCTGATCCCTATTGTGGATACGTCAAGTGATCATGATGTAGAAAAGTAAAAACATTCTTCTCTTGAAAAAAGGGACAAATGGAAATCGTTCCTTTATCTGTAACAATTGTATTCTTGGTATTTTTAAAGGGGTACGTGAGGAAATCTTTTCTTCAATGTAACCACCATGGTGCTAACCGATGATTTTTTCTATTGTAATGCACCCATCGTATTAAAACTTAGTAGACTATATTATGGGTATTTTCCCCCAATTCCGGTTAAATGTATTATGTGAAGAGTGACTTCTAGTGACAAAACAAGGAAGATAAATATGTAGGTAGAAGACTAAGTAACCGATGCAGTTAATCAGTTCCCCAGGTGTCAGTGACGCCCTGAATCCGGCCTGGAACTGATTACCACCGGAATTGGGGGTACAGCCCGTGCCCCAGCCTCTGTCTCCGTCAAGACGACGTGGAGAGGCTGACCGCCAGGTCAGTCGTGGACTTTCGTAGTAAAGGGTTTCAGGATCCTCCGTCATGACGACGTGGAGAGGCTGACCGCCAGGTCGGTAGTTCGACTGTTTTTTTCCTGCTGTATGGGTATACGCTGTGGGACTCCACGAACTGTGTTCGTGAGCGGCTCTGCTTGCCGTGTGAAGACTGACTTGGGCTTGGAGCAGCCAGCAGTGTGGATTGTGGTGGGACACTGCTGACGGTGCCAGCGAGTTCTGCGCCCCCCCCCCCCCCCCCCCCCCCCCAAGTAAAATATTTAATGTTCAGTTTTGAGAGCGACGGTTGAAGCTCCTGTGTTGTCGCACGTCTTTACTGATGGTGGCGTGTATTGCTTGTTGTACCTGTTAATTTGTATTATGGTAATACTGTGTTTGTGGTGTTTTGATGGTTCAGGCAGCATATATAAGAAACAAACTTACTGTGTTTGGTGCCTGGCTGTCCATGTGCGTGCGGTGTTGGTGTGTGTAGGGAATAATCGTTACACGCATCCACACTTTTGATTGCGAGAGTCAGCACACAGCACCACACCATCTTTGTGTCTGTTTTTTTTTTAATGAATATTAACACCGCGTCGAGGACCTGTGACTCATCCATATTTTGGAATCCCATTACACTTGGGCCACAGAGTCTGTCTCGCACACCTGTCGTCTCTCCCAGTATAATCCTCTAGAGTCACCCTGCTCCTTTCCAAAATGAACTCCCCAGAATTAGACTGGGCCTGCCCCAGATTACTGTCCCCATACTCCCCCCCCCCCCCCCGCCCCCCACTCCCTCACTGGCCTGGATCTACTTCCCAGGAGTTTATTGAGGGCAGGCTAAAAATGACACCCCGTCCATTCCCCGTCCTTTTAGGGTAGGAGATGAGGCACTGGTCCAGAGTCAACCAGCGGGGTCATCTGGGTCTGCCCCAAAATGACCACGTATTTCCCCGCTCACCCACCTCCTTGCCCAAGTGTAAAAATCCGTCAGGTCTTTTTGGTGCGGAACAGTTCAGTACCAAACTCATAAAATTTACTCTTAACTTCACTAGATTTACCAAGCACTGTGTGTGTGTGTGTGTGTGTGTGTGTGTGTGTGTGTGTGTGTGTGTGTGTGTGTGTGTGTGTGTGTGTGTGTGTGTGTGTGTGTGTGTGTGTGTGTGTGTCCTTAGTAAGCTTTAACATACTCATTTCTTTGGCAATTACAAAAGCTAGGACTAAACAAAAAATAAGCACTACTACGTGTGGATTGAACAGGTCGACGAAGCAATGGACAGCGCAATTATCCATTCATTATGTCTTCCTCTCTTTGATTCTCAGTCGAAGATAATTATGGTCTCTGTTTCCGGCCCAGCAAGATCCGCCAGGTACGCTTGAGTTCAGTACGAACAGTTTCCGATTTCACTGTCTGAATACCTCTCTGGAAAGCCTGAATGTACCACACGCACGCAAGTTCCAGCTAACCTACATATGTTTGATGGATGGTAAAA
>CM031601.1:100152217-100157217 GCA_018398815.1 Conus ventricosus
GGCACTCTAGTTATTCTTACTACAGGTAGATCGAGTGACTGTACGATCTCTTGATCTGCCTACTGGTGCGCATTTATTTGTACCAAATTTATCACTGGTAGATCGATGGTCCTTACGATCTCCTCATCTACTAACTGGTGCACATTTATTAGTACCTCCTTAGCATTATTACAAGGTACACAGGGTATTTACTCTTGCGCGCCTTTGCGCGTCACTCTCGACGATCGATCCCTTCCCGGTCAATCGATCTTCGATTGTGCCACGCCGGTTGCCGTCTCCGCCATGTTGCCTGACCTCACACACCTTGTTTGGCTGTACGCGGCTTCCCCGGGCTCATTTTCCTGTACCTTATTTATCATTATTACAGGTATAGAGAGTGTCTTGTGATCTCTTGATCTACCAACTTGTGCACACTTATTAGTACCCCATTAGTAACATTATCGGTTCCTCATTTTTCATTACTACTGGTAGATCATGTGTCTCTACGATCTCTTGGTCTACCAACGTGTGCACATTTATTACTACCCCATGTATCATTGTTACAAGGTAGATCGAGAGTCTTTGGCCTGCCGTCCAAGCAAGATCAGTCTTGTGCTCTGTCTCGCCTTTTCTTTGCTGTGTTTTTGTCTTTGCTATATTAAGATAGCCTTGTTTTTTGCTTCTTTGCTGTGTTGTTGTCTTTGCTAATTAAGAGAGCCTTTTTTTTGCTTCTTTGCTGTGTTGTTGTCTTTGCTATATTAAGAGAGCCTTGTGTTTGCTTCTTTGCTGTGTTGTTGTCTTTGCTATATTAAGAGAGCCTTGTGTTTGCTTCTTTGCTGTGTTTTTGTCTTTGCTATATTAAGAGAGCCTTGTGTTTGCTTCTTTGCTGTGGTTTTGTCTTTGCTATATTAAGATAGCCTTGTGTTTGCTTCTTTGCTGTGTTTTTGTCTTTGCTATATTAAGAGAGCCTTGTGTTTGCTTCTTTGCTGTGGTTTTGTCTTTGCTATATTAAGATAGCCTTGTGTTTGCTTCTTTGCTGTGTTTTTGTCTTTGCTATATTAAGAGAGCCTTTTTTTGTTTGTTTTTTTCTTTGTTTTGTGTTTTTTGTTTTTTGTTTGTTTTCTTCATATTAAGATAGCCTTGTGTTTGCTTCTTTGCTTGTTTTGTTGTTTTATTTATTCCATCACATGTTTCTCGCGTTTGTGCTTTCTTCTCGGCACTCGCGATTTCATCTTCATTTACCGCACTCCCAGTGCCCCTCACGGGGTGGTTCGAGCTCTTTTCTATCCCTCGATCCACCTCTTTGTCTCCTCTTTGCGATCGTGCGTTCCGTGATTGTCTCGCCACCAGTGCCCAACATGGTGAAGGACATTAACGGGTCGAGCCGCTCCTCTGTTCGGAAGTCGCTCTCTTGCCCGGAGGACCCGCGTGTCGATTCAAGGGGACAATCCGCTCGCACCTATGATGAGCGTACTCCCGGTGTGGAGGAGGGTTCCGCGCAGGGACGCGCGACCATCGTTACGATACCTCTGCCCGTCCGGCGGACACACGATCGTTGCGTTCAGAAGCGAACAGGCAATCGGCCTTTATTGCCAACTGTTTTTCTTTCGACACTGTGTACAAATCCAAAGGCAAGGCTCCCCTGAAAGGACCTGCCCGTCAAAATCTTCCCGCTCCCTTCCAAATCGCCTGTTCGCCTTCGGTCGCACACGGAGACTCTCTCCTATCAGGCTGCGTCCCGCGACCCTCGGCCCCCGGGGAACCTTACCGAGGCGCGGACCGGCACGGGTGACGACTCGCGGCCGAAATCACCGCCCGTCACTCGATCAGATGAGACTCGTGGCGTAGCTTGCCCCCACTACCGTCACGCTGGTCCCATCACGCTCTCCCCAACCATGTCCGAGTGCAGCCACCACTCGGACACGAGGAGCGTCATCACTCCGGTGGAGGAGTTGTGGGCAGTCTTTGGGGGGTCTCCCCCACTGACCACAACTCCGGGTCAGGGACGCGGCATCGACTAGGTCGGATCTGTGCCCTCACCCCGACGGTCGAACCACCCCGATCGACTGTCGCACTTTCCCCTAGCGGTACAGGACGTTGGGGAGTGGACTTCTTTTGCTCCCCTATTGGGCAACGTCCGCAGTCCCGTTCCTCCGGGGGGAGGATCGACCACGGGACTAGGGGTAACCTTTTGTCCCCTGAGGTGGACTCGTCACCGCAGCCTTCCCAGTCCGCTTCCAGGCGGCCAGGGGGTTCGGCTACCATGCCACCCACCGGCCACCCTGCCATGCAGGGGGCCGGGTGTCGTATATAATACTGTCGCTCATAAAATCGTGTCGCAGCGACAGTATTTCCCGGGAAATACTGCATTTTATGGACAGCTACAATATTCATGGGACATTTTTCGTGAAAAGTTGTCGCGCGACATTTTTTCCAGCAATTATTGTCGCTGCAAACAATATTTCACGTGAAATGCTATCACTGCGATACAATTCCACGGCGACAGTATTATATACGACACCGGCATGGACCGCACCCGGGAGATGCAGGAGGCAGTGCTCTCCCTGGGCGGGTACGAGACAGCTCGCCTTCTCGCTACCCACCCCATGGTGCCCCAGATTACCCGGGTCCCCAAGGAAACCCTGCCCAAGGGCCGCCCACACCCCTGCGTACTACCCCGGGGACCGGTGGCTCCATGCCCCCGAGAGGAACAGTGGCTTAGGGCTGACACCCATTCTGACTCCATTCTCCGGTCGCATGTGGCATCCGGCTTCTTTCAGCTGGATCGACCTGGGCCCCCCTCCCTCTCGGGCGCTGTCCGATCGGCGATCCCCTAGTCTGCCTGCCGAGTATGGAGCCACCAGGGACCGTCCTCGTATTACCCCACTACCAACGAGGGCGGGACTCCCACCACCCCTGTCCTGGACCCCTGAAGGTGGATCTGAACATCCCCTTCAGGAACACTGACCCACAGCCTGAGGACGGGGTTGAAGGCTCCCTCCCCCAGTCTGGTGACTTTTTCATCTTGGAAAGCTGGCGCCCAGATCTTGTTGTTAAGGAATCCCCTCCCTCTGACAACATTAATTTTTTTTTTTCTCCTTTAGCCATTACGCCGGGTCCCCCCCTCCCAGCGATCACGGCCAAGGATAGTCGCCCCCAGACCCTCATCCCCTTGTGGGACAGATTGGCATCTTTCGCCAGGGGTGCACAGGCCGTCCCTCCGCCGGGGATTGACTTCTTGTCAGCCCCTAACGCGGCTCCAGTAGGAGTTTTTCCTCAAGGACTACGGCAGGGCCCCCACGTCTTCTCCCTCTTTTCTGCCAATCCAGTCACCAGGATATTGCCATTTCCCCTGCCGACTTCCGGCTCACTCGCAACCTTACCCCTCCACAGACGGCACTGCCTCTGTGTCTTCAGACGCTGACGACACTGAGACAGACTCTAGCCTGTTTGGCAACCCCCTGATGCGCTTTCTTATTCACAAGATATCGCATCACCCTTCGGCTCCGGCGACAGCGCAGCCAGGAGTCACTTTAATTGCCTGTTGGCAGTGGAGATGCTGTACTATCACGGCCAATCTCTCAGGCCGTGCTGTCATGGTCCCCAAACCCCTCCCAGGCGCTCAAGTCGGCCTTGTGGTGCATCCCTGGGCAGGACCAGTCGCTGTTCGGCAGCTATTCGACTGCGACACCAGGAGACTGACTCCCGCTCAAACCCAATCCCAGGCAGTCACCTGCCCACACCGCACGGCCCGCCAAACGCCCTAATATCCCCTCTACGCCGAAACCGAAATCTCCCCAGCAGAATTTTCGGTTCGGCCAGCAGACACGGTCCCAGAGGTAACTGGGGAGTCGCCCATGGGACTCCATCCTATATACTCCTATTTCAAAGACGCTACCTACGTCTCGTCTGGCAAGATCGGGGTTCCAGTAGAACTGGAAGCAGTCTGTACTTGCACTGAAATCTGCTCGCAATGGGTTCCGACAAACGGCCCTAGCCTAGCAGACGACGCTCGCCTTGAAGTATTGATTTTTCTCAAGGTCTCGTCCTAGTTCCCCATAGTCTCGTTTCGCGTGAAGACGCGATACTTGCTTCCGCCATTTTCCCGTCGGTGTTCAAGGCAATCGATATGTCGGGAAAGTGTGCATTTCAGGACCTGGGGTCAAGGTAAGCAGTACTGGTTGCTAAGGATCACCAAAACAACATTACGTTCTATGTTCAGTGTGCAAAAGATCGGCTCATTGGCATCTATGGGCTCGAAAACAACACACTCAGGCTGACTATGGCCAAACAAGCGCATGGCTCAGTATCTTTATACACGCGCGTTCATGTTCCAGTCTTTTCAAGCGGACGGGTAGGGAGAGTGACACTAGTTCAACCTCTACACTACCCCTCCAACTCGGGCCTCCCCCTTTTTGAGAACCCTCATACCTCGGGAGTGTGGGACGCACAGTGCGGGACGCTAAGTCGGCCCGTCTCCACATCAATGTCCCGAAGTGGAGGCGGGCAGGCTTGCCCTCCCCCGCTCCCAACCCTCACACCGACTTGTTCTCCTGCCCACGGACAACACTTCGGTGCCTTGTTATGTCAAAAAAAAAAGGGGGGGGGGGGGGGGTTTGGGGGATCGCTCCCTCAGCCTCTCCCTCCGAATCGAGGCCCCCTTCTCTGTTGCCATGCGGGGATTCACCCTCTGTGCGACACGCATAGCGGGGCCCCTCCTCCTCACTGAAGGGACCCTCAGCAGGCTAACCCTCAGCCCAGTGGGGAACAGTGTTCAGGCCAAGGGTCGGTCCCCCCCCCCCACCCCCACAGGGTGAGCCCTTTTCCAAGGGGAGAGATGGCCTCCTAGGCTCAACTCTCTTCCTCGTTCTGGCCTTCCAATTTTCAGATAGGTAGTTCCTATCTCTCCTATCTTCTTGGTTTGGCTCTCGGCTGGCTCCATTCGGGGCTACTGGGAACCCGTGCCCCAGGCTCTCCTCCCAGTCCTCTCTAGATGCTTCCAAGATGGGCAGATCAGCCTA
>CM031601.1:100160260-100162760 GCA_018398815.1 Conus ventricosus
TTTTTTTTTTTTTTCGAAGTGTGTGTGTGGTGTGTTGTGTGTGGTGTGGGTGTTGTGTGTGTGTGTGTGGTGTGTGTGTGGGTGTGTGTTCTTACAAAACTTGCCAGATAAAGATTGCCAGATCAAGACAGTGCTTCTCTGGGTCCTCCCCAGCACTTCGGGTGTTTCTTTTTTTTTTGCCTTAATAGGCTGACCCTGGAGAAAGGTCCAGTGACGGTGAGGAAAGACCCATGACCACAGGGAAAGTCCTGTTGACAGTGGGAAAGACTACAACTTTGGATTCTCTCTGAGGGCACATAAGACCGTATGGCGAAAGCTTGGCTGTGTCTGGAGTGGCACTGTCTTCATCTGTCCGTGGGCAGGGTGGTTGGGTTGTGGGGTGTGCTCGGCAGCTGGAGGGTGGTGTTTTCACCGGTGGGCTCTGCAGTCATGAAATACAGGCTGGTACACCCATGGGGATGCTACTTTAAGGCTGTTTGAGCTGCATCTGTAGTCTAATTTACCTCTGTTCAGGAGCAGTTATGTCCCTTGATATCTTAATGGGTGTCTGCGCTGCTGTACCCATCGTCAACAAGCGCAGGCCTCCAAGGGTGGTACAGGACTGCTCTAAAGGCAGGTGAAGACAGTGCTTCTCTGGGTCCTCCCAGCACCTTCGGGTGTTTCTTTTTCTTCATATATACTTTTTTTTCTTTTTTTTTCGAATGGGGTGTGTGTTTTGTGTGTGTGTGTTGTGTGTGTGTGTGTGTGTTGTGTGTGTGTGTGTGTGTGTTTGTGTGTGTGTGTTCTTACACTAACTTGCCAGATCAAGACTTGTCAGGTAGAATTGTTTCCTTCGATATTATTGGTTTGTGTGAATTAGTCACGTGTCCTGAATTTGATTGAAAAATGTGTGTTTTTCTGATTGGCTGGCCGGCTTTCATTTTTAGCTTGGCACACGCACACCACCACACCTGTAACGAGTCACATGACAACTTCATCAGATCGGTCCCAAGCAGCCACCCTCTTTGTACAAATTGTACAAAAAACAGGCACCCCTCCCCCTTTCTCTATCCCATGTGTCTCACACACAAAATTCTAATCTACGCCAGCCCTTCTTCTCCTTCCTTCTCCCCCAGATGTAGCGAGTCAATACAAACAATTTACGTCACGTCGCGACTACTCGACATTCTCTCCCCACCTTCCTTATCCTCTCAACACCCCCCCCCCCCCCTCACTCCCTAATTTGGCGGCATGACACAATGAAAAATTGAAAAATTTTCCATTTCTACTCCATTTGAGTGTAATGGCCTACACTAATGGGTGACTGTTTGATAGTCGCATAGAGAGAGAGAGGGGAGAGAGAGTGAGAGAGAGAGATGAGAGAGAGGAGAGAGAGAGAGGTAGAGACGAAGAGAGGAGAGAGAGAGAGGGGAGAGGCCAAAGACTGAAGGTACAGTATTTCTACCAAAGGCATCAAACCATTAATTCATGTATATACATACTTTACATTCAGATTATATACAAAAAGGCATAGTAAAATATCAAGGACATGCATAGATGAGCACATGAATATGTACACGGACATTTCCGTTCCCTATGATAATAATGATGATGATCATGAACATTAAATATCCTCCATTCTCTTACCGAAAGACACCTGGGAATAGGTGGGTGGGGAGTCATCTTAGTCATGATCAGATTAACTCCCCTCTGTTACAAAGTAACTCCCTGGGAGTCAGAAAACACGTGTACACATTAACTCCCAGGGGAGTTATTCTAAACTGTGAAAAACTGACTCCCCTTAGTGGGCAGGGAGTTTAAACTGTTACACGCCTGGATTAACTCCCGGGAGTTAATCTGTACTAACTCCCAGGGGACTCATTCTGTTACAGGGTGGGAGTTAAGTCTGATATATGCACAAAATGACTCCCACCTTAATGTTTCAAGAATTTGTTGAGACTTGTACAAAAAAGATTTTAGAACATTTTGAAGTTTTACTGAGTGGGGTTATTTTGGCACAGGGTGGGAGTTATTCTATTTTAACTCCCAGGGAGTTAAAATTTACATATGAACAGTTTAACTCCCTGGGAGTTAAACCATTCGGGGAGTTAAAACTTTTCGTTACACCGGCGTTATTGTCCGAATGTCATTCTCACCCACATCATCATTGAACAGCGTTTTACTGCTTCCACAAGGCCCGTTTTCTTTTCCTGCGCAGTTTTTAATCACTCCTTTCGAATACTATCTTTTAAAGATGAAGAAGAAGAAGAAGAAGAAGAAGAAGATGATGATGATGATGATGATGATGATGATGATGATGATGACGGATGAGGAGAAGGAGTAGGAGAGGGAGAGGGAGGAGATGAATGAGGCAGAGGTGGAGGATGAGAAGGCGTGGGAAGAAAAAGAAGCAGCAGCAGCAGCAGCAGCAGCAGCAGAAGAAGAAGAAGAAGAAGAAGAAGAAGAAGAAGAAGAAGAACAACAACAACAACAACACAACAACAAACAACAACGGTTCACA
>CM031601.1:100165260-100180651 GCA_018398815.1 Conus ventricosus
GACAAAGATAGGTGAATCAACATAGAGACCAGTGACATATACCGCTAGATGCCATTTACAGAGGGAGAAACGGCTTTTGTATTGGCTATAGAGGGAAGCCCTGAAAAGATGAAACTCAGCAGACGCCGCACCTGCTTCTCATAACAGAAGCATTATGACCATCCCCGGACGGCAGGAAACGGCATCCTCCATTGTTTAAATGCTATTTAATCCTGTTTAAAAATAAAAGTGACATAATTCGTTATCCGCTTTCCCTTTGATGTTTGACGTTGGGGACGAGAGAGAGAGAGGAGAGAGAGGAGAGAGAGAGTGAGAGAGAGAGAGGGAGAGAGAGGAGAGGAGGAGAGAGATGGGAGGAGAGAGGGAGAGAGAGAGAAGGGGCCAGAACTCCGTCTTTCGTCATCCGTCTGCCCTTTCTAACTTGAATCTTGAAAACAACATGTGGCAGTAAAACAATAAGAGCACATAAAGCATGGCGGATTATGGGGGAAAAAAACACGCGACACACACACACACACACACACACACACACACACACACACACACACACACACACACACACACACACACACACACGCGCGCGCGCGCGCGCGCGCGCACACACACACACAGAGGATATATACATAGATTACAATACAACAAGACAATACCATATTTCCTTTCCCCCTTTTGGGGTATAGAGGAGAATAACAATAGGCAAACGATCATCACCTTTAATTTAACAGAAACATAAAAAAGAAGAATGAACAGTCCACAAGCCGCAATGTTGAAAAAATGAGGACAACACGCATGCATATTGATCTTAATACATTCATCAGAAAGGGGGCTGGTTGAAATATTATGCTTAATTTCATGTGCTTGGATAGATTCAGCAGATGTTTGTCCGAAGTGCTATTTAACATAATACAAAGGTGAAACGTTGAATGTATTCTCATGTGTTTCAGCTGAAACTGCTGAGGTAAGTACATGTTGGGGGCAATCAAATACAATATGGAATTCATCACCTATCCCATTTACATTGCGTCTCTACATACTCTTTCATCTCTCTACGGTCTATATTGTCTTCATTTTTTTCATTCAATATTTTATTTACAGGGCGAATTTAATGAATGCCATGCTGTACTGATCGGGAGCTGTGTAATAGATGTCCTCGCAAAATCAGATTTGAAATGTTTGTAAATGAGGCAGCAATCAATTCTTTCAAGAGACTTATGCCGAGTTTTTATAAAAGAAGTCTTCAAACTGTTTTCTATTTTCTTCGGAAAGAACTTGAATTTCTGACACTTTGTAAACATTAAACACATTCATAGCCATTTTACTTTAAAATCCTTCAACTCCACTTATCCACCATGGCGTCATAGCCACTCTGTCAAAAACCAGGGCGTTACTCTGTATATTTGACACGAAAATTTGTCACTTTTTGAAATTATTAAGCTGGCCCAAATCTGTAATCATTCTTACCTTGACTTTCGTAGCTAATGTAAACGTTCCTCTTGCACCATGAACAAATAGATAATAGTACTTCGATTAAAAAGGAAAAAAAATCAGAAATTTGAGCTGTAGTTTTTATCAGTAAGTGTAGTTTTGAAACCCCCAAATTTCACACTCATACAAAAAAGAAAAAGAAACGGGTTGAAAATGTTTGTCTGATAAATGTAAAGCTTTTTCTTGTCAGATAAATATAAACCTTTAGCTAGTGGAGATTTCGCTTTCTGGGACTTGTAATAGGCAAATATGGTGTGTGTTTTTTTCTCCCGAATCAAAACAAAAACAAACTTTTCTGGCTTTGTAAAAACCTCATTCTGATATAAGTCTAAATCTAAATGCGCGAAAGACTGATATTTCAATCTTTTTATTCTCATAACTTGAATGTATTTCTTTTTCTCTTTTGAAAAACAAGTACCTTAGTCTATGACGGATATACCATTGATGATAATGATCAAAGAGGCACCTGGTAATTGTTATAAATTGTTTCTGATAAAATGTTATTTTCATTAGCACATTCTTAAGTACAAATGATTTATTCAAGTCTCTGTAAGATAATGTAAGTATTCAGCCCCAAACAATCATTTACCATCATACATGTTTTAAGATCCTTTAAACATATATGATGGAAAATGGTTGTTTGATGCTGAATATTTACATTAGACCCGAGAAAAAAAAGACTTACAGAGACTTGGATAAATCATTTTTACTAAAAAAAATTCAGATGTTGTGCAAACAGAAGGGGTGATAGTTTTTCACTTTGACGTACACCTCTGTAACTCGCAAAACAAATGGCAGACATTACACTATTCTGGAAGACAGGACTTGATATTCTTCTACATAATAACAGCAACGTTTATTTGGGGCAGCTCCAATTTATGATCCGTTAGGATTCTGATGCTCGACAGTGCATCATTGTCTTCATTTTCTTTGGATCAGCTCAATGGGTGTTGCGCCCACGGCTCTTCCTGAAACTTCATCTTGGATAGTTTAAAAGATGATCCCCCTGCGCCTTTCCCTGCCCATCCCCACGTCGGCAAAAGCAAATTATGGTACCAGAATGTGGAGCAATTAAGCGTTCGGAGCGCCTTTTTTTCCCCAGTAAAAATGCATGAGGAGAGGTACTCAATTTGATTTCACGGTGGGACTAGAACGATCCCCACCCCATCCTACATGAATATGATTGCGCTGCATTGATCCCCACCCCACCCTACGTGCATATGATTGCGCTGCATTGATCCCCACCCCATCCTACATGCATATGATTGCGCTGCATTGATCGCCACCCATCCTACGTGCATATGATTGCGCTGCATTGATCCCCACCCCATCCTACATGCATATGATTGCGCTGCATTTAGCCGCTTCATGTTTTCTGGGCCATGCACTGCTGGCTTCATTTCCTATGGGTCGGCACAATGGGGACGGTTCCTAATCCTCCCCTGGAAAGCTGATCTGGGATAGAACCAGAATGGCCCTCACCCCATCACTTCCCCTTCCCATCCAATCTAACGATTTTATTGTATCAATATCATGTTCATTTGGAGATTGAATGGTGTGGAGTTTGACATCTCCTGGGTAAACTTCTTTTCTGTGCATATTGCTGATGAGGGTTGGCATCCATTCTCTCATGAAGTCGGAATATACAACCTAACCATGTTTTAGCTCTCTAGGATGGTTGAGGAGAAGGAGGGAGCTGTCCTTGGCCTGTACCAAAATGACTGATGACTGATCAAATTGGGATCTTGATCTGGAAGTTTACAGAATCAATCAAAAAGGATGCCAGGGGTACAGGGATTGGGGGGGGGGGGGGGGGGGGGGGGAGGGGGGGGGGGGGCTTTACTGGAACTGTCCCAGAATTACTCCCTACATGTTCTAGACTAACTCCACGGCAGTAGAGAGTAAATCGCGTGCAGGCTGAAAATAACTCCTGAGAGTTAATTGGAGGTGGGTTTTTTTGTTTGTTTGTTTTTTGTTTTGTTTTTGGTTTTTGTTGTTGTTTTTTTTCCTCCAACCAAAATTATTCTTAAGAAGTTACCCTTTGCGGCAAGGCGAATGTGACATTGCGGTAGACTTAGAATGGCTCCCTTCCTTACAGGAGAATTATCCTAGGGCGTGTACCAGAATAAACCCTCTTCCTTCCCCTCTAACCGGATAGTCGTTTTGGTACGTGTTTCAGCAATGCCTCTCAGTTTTCAGCATAGGAGTATCTCTGTAATCGGTTCCAGAACAGTCACTCCCTCACCCCAAAAGGTAAGTATTATAGGTGGATTCCTGTAGGTCTCCAACCCTCCCAGCAAGGTGAAGGTTAGGATTAGCGGAATCATTCTCGCATGAGTTCCAGAACAGCCCCACCCATCAAGTACTGAAGTCATTCTAAAACAGCCTCTACCCTCCCTCCCACTTGACACTCGTTCTGAGAAGGAATCACAGTATCCTTTACCCCTGCAACAAGGCAATCGTTCTGGAACAGGTTCCATAGCGGTCCCGCACTCCCTAAACAGGGCGAGGCATTCTTGAATAGGTTCCAGAACTGCTCTCCTCCCACTCCATCACTACGGGATGTATCATAGGATTGCTTCCAAAACATCCCCATACCTTTGCAACCAGAGCGGTCGTTCTTGAGGAGGTTCAAGAACATCTCCAACCTCACCAGCGGATGAGTTATTTTTGGACAGGTGTTAACGACTAATCTGTCGCCCCCTTCCCAATTTGTCGCCCGGCGAAAGATTGGGTATCAACACCAGGACCAATCTGTCGCCCATTCTAAGTTTTTGAGAGCGACAGATTGGGTCGCACTTCACTGTCCTATCTGTCGCCCCTTGGCCAATTTGTCGCCAACTTACCTTGCTCTCCATAAGTTGATGTTGGGCCACAGTTTCTCTCATTCCCACACTTTCTCTCACTTTAGGATAAAGTGTGGGGGCTCACTTTCTCTCACTTAAGAAGAAAGTGCGGTCCTTCCCCTTTCGCACTTTCTCCCATGTGAGAGAAAGTGTGAGGGCGCCCCCACACTTTCTCTGATTGTGAGAGAAAGTGTGGGACTTGACTTGACTTAGTCCTATGAATTCCTGGGGAACATAGGGCCGCAACCACACTCTTCCAGCGGACACGGTTTTGGGAGATCTTCAGCTTGGCCCACGTCATTCCGGCGGCCTTCACTTCCGCGTCGGTACTCCTTCGCCATGTCTGTCTTGGTCTTCCCACTCTTCTTTTGCCCTGAGGGTTCCATTCCAGGGCTTGTCTTGTGATGTTGGATGGAGACTTTCTGAGGGTGTGGAAAGTGTGGGAAGTACCCCATATTTTCGTGTATTTATTTATTTTCAATTTCGTTATTAGTTTCTTGTCTTTCCTTAACATCAAACTAAGAGCCAAATGATGATAAAATCTAATAAAAAGTGATGGAATGAGACAGGAGTTCATTGTTGTTTTTTCATTGAATGGTCACATCGAGAAATCTGCAAGAGTGCATAACCAATCAGAAAAATCAAACATGCAAGTGTCAAGTAGTTAATTCAACTAGTTATCAAATCCAAATAATATAATTCACGCTGGAAAGTAGGCAAACACACAAAAAAGTTGCTTATGTTATTTTGGTAAGTTTACATGGATATGGTATTAAACATTGGCCATAAATGTTACCTGTCCAATACTCTCCCTATCGAATGGGGTGACCACGAAGTAGTTCAGTTTATTGTAAAATCCAAATGTTCACTACTTAGGCTGTGTGTGCTCTAATGTTAATTTTATAATATTCACAACCTAGATAACTACTGGTCAGTGCCAAAACCAGTGGTCAGCTTCATGAAAATCTCATGTTTTCACGATTTCATTGCATAGTGGTGTGTTATAAATGCTTCTGTACAGTTTACAATATAGATGTCTGGTGGTCAACAAGATTGACCAGTGGTCAGTTTCATGTAAATTCAATATTTTCCTGAGGTCACTCCATATTGATATGTTTAATGCTTTCTCTTTTTTAATGAAGAAGACCAGTGGTCAGCAAGAAAGACTAGTGGTCAGTTTTAATGTCGATTGACTCTGAGTGTTTTTATATTGTTTTTATTTCAAGGTGTTTTTTTCCTAGACTAAGAAAACGTGTGCGGAAGGTGCCTGCCAGATGTGACGATTACAAAAGGAATTGGTACAATAAACCCTCACACCAAATTAGAAGAGAACTGGCCCCAATACCCTGGAGTCGCAGGGCCGCGATTCTTTATTACCCCGCCACAGGAGTAGAAACATTCCAACCTCAAAAGTAGTTCGCTGTGACGCTGTGTTTTTCTATCCGTTCAAATATTCCCTCTTCAATCATGATGTCTTCCCTATAAGGTCTATCCCATCAAAAAAATGCAACACCCCGGGCCTAATCTGTCGCCAGCGACAGATTGGTCCTGGTGTTGAAGACCAATCTATCGCCTGGGCGACAGATTGGTCCTGGATTGAAGACCAGTCTGTCGCCGGGCGACAAATTGGGCAGAGGCGACAGATTGGTCGTCAACATCGCCCCTGTCGTTAACAACAGGTCTCGATGGTTTCACGACCTCTATTCCTTCGGCGTATAGTTCGCTATAACCCAATGATTGTTTTTTTTTAAATTGTTTTATTTTATTTATTTATTTATTATTTTGCAGGGGCGGGGGAGATAGGTGGCTAGTTGAGGCATCCATAGCTCTTTTTGCACCTTCTTTAACACAGGAAGAGCGGTGCAAAGTTCATAAACATGCCACTGTACATTTTCTGACATAAATGAAGGTGGGGAACATACTTTCAAAATGGCAGGTCTTTAGCTTGATAACTCAACAGTCTGTGTCATCCCAACTTCCGGGAATAAGTTCGTCAGTATGTCCACACACACACACACCCACACACTCCCACACATACACACACACACACACTCACACACGACACACACACACACACAACACACACACAACGATCTCACGCACGCACGCACACACGCACCCACTACGCGCCACGCACGCACGCCGCGCTCAGCGCACAACACACACACACACACACACCACACTCACACTCGCGCAGCGCGCTGCGCACAAAATAGAGTGAAAGACAGAGAGAGAGAGTGTGTGTGTGTGTGTGTGTGTGTGGTGTGTGTGTTGTGTGCGTGCGTGCGTGCGTGCTGCGTGCGTGCGTGCGTGCGTGTGGTGTGTGAGTGTGTGTGTTGTGTGTGTGTGTGTGGGTGTGTGTTTTTGAGTGGTGTGTGTTTGAGTTTTGAGTGTGTGTGTGTGTGTGTGTGTGTGACCGAGCGTTGGCGTGTGCGGGGTGTTGCGCGCGCGCCGCCGCGCAGCGCGCGGCGCGTGTGTGTGTGTGTGTGTGTGTGTGTGTGTGTGAGGTGTGTGTGTGTGTGTGTGTTTGTGTGTGTGCGTGTGTGTGTTGTGGTTGTGTGGTGTGTGTGTGTTAAGAAATAAAGAGAGAAAATAAAGACAAACAGACAGAGAGAATTATGATTAAAATAAAGAGAGAGAAAGAGAGAGAGAGAGACGGGAGAGAGAGAGGGACAGGAAATAGAGAGAGAGAGAGAGAGGGGAGAGAGAGAGAGCGGGGAGAGAGGGCATGGAGGGAGAGAGAGAGGGAAGAGAGAGAAGAGAGAGAGAGAGAGAGAAAGAGAGAGCGGGGAAAAGAGAAGGAGAGAGAGAGAGAGAGATAGAGAGAGAGAGAGAAAGAGAGAGAGAAGAGAGAGAGAGAGAGTAGAGAGGAAGAGAGTTTCAATGAATTTGAAGACGGAGACTTAAAAAACATAAAACGAATGCAAATTATCTCAAGATTTAGCATCAAAGATACTAACCTCATCGTAAAGACAGAAAAGTCTGGAATTATATCACTTCTATGATGAGCCTATTGAAGCCTCTCCGATATTGCCAACCCCGTCCCATGGATCCAATCCCATATTGCTAACGCCTGCAAAGCATATTCATACTCATTTCCTCTTATTAGATTTAATTTTTTTAGGAGAATGAGGAGCATGGACAACGAACAACGAAGAGAGGGAAAAGAAATGCAGGAGGAAAGAAAGAAAGAATGGAAAAAAAACACGAAAAAGGGAGAGAAATAAAGAGAAAAAAAAGGAAGAATAATGAAGGAAAGAAAGAACGCATGAAAAAAAAAAAGAAATGCACATGAAAGAAACATAAAACAAAAAACCCGAAAGAAAGAGATAAAGAAAAAAAAATTGGCGATCCAAAAGAAAACCAGGAAGGTGGAAAGAGAAAAATAAAAAACAATTAAACAAAAAAAAAAGAGAAAAAAAAAAACGAAAGACAGGAAGAAAGAAAGTAAGAAAAAGGGGAAAAAAGACGAACAACACTCACACACACACACACACAACCACACACACACACACACACACAACACCACACACACCACTACCACAACACACACACATCTATCTAGTGTGCCTGTTTGTCTGTTTGTCTGTAGACATGCATGATGAATGCCATATATAAATATAACTAATAATAATTAGCCTGCAATGTATAATATATATATTTATATATAAATATATATATATAAATTAAATAAATAATATATAATATATCTATATATATTTAGTTAAAAAGTAAGGTTTAAAACATCTACAGCGCTGTTTTCATGCCAAATGCAATCATCAGGATTGTGGGTCTGATGCTGCCGGTGTTTTATAACTGCTTGTGTTGTCCTTCATCACGTGCCTAGACTGTGTTTTTCCGTGTGTTTCTGGTTCTTGTTCACTGATAGATTTTCCTCCACTTGTTCCTGCAGTTGTTAACGCATTTCTATCCTAGTATTTTTAAAGTAGCCAGTTGTGGTTTGCATAGTATTAAGTACTTTGCCCTGTGAGCATAGGTTCCAATCTTTTTGAACTGTTTTTGCATGGTGCTGCTCTTTTCTATGATTTTCCAGGATATATTGTAATTCAATCTTTTTCCCCTTTGCGCTTCCAGATGTAATTACTCAATTCTGTTTGGTTTTTGTATCTTTCATTTGTTAAATGACTGTTTGTGGTATGCATATCTAGTTTAAATTGTTTTTCAGTGATACCTATATATGTTTCTTCTGCGTTCTACTTATGTTACAGTGGCTTGGTACACAATGCTGTTGTAGAGCATTTTGTTGCTCAAGGCACTGTTCTTTCTTGAGACAGTATGCAGGATTTCCTTTCATCACCCTCGTTTTTCTCTGAATGCATTCATTTTGTTGTTGATCAATGTTGTTTTTAAAGGTTGGGCATACAGAGTATGATAATTTTGATGCTGTTTTTGTTGAATAACTTGGATAATTGTGCCTTTTGGGAATGATTATGTTAGGATTCTAAAAGAATTCTTTCCCTATAATTGTTTTCACTCTCTTTCCGCATATGGGGGGTTTTACCATATGAATCTTACTTTTTCCAGTCTTCTTGTGGTCTGCTCATGTCCATTATCTTGTGTCATATTGTAGTTTGTAGTTGTACCTCTTTTGTGTAAACGCTTCTTGATATTCATGCTGCAGCGTATTTGAATGCTGTTATCTATGCATGGACAGGTTAGATAATCTCTTATATTATGCTCTGGGTATTGTTATTATGTATGGAAGGTGGATGGTTACTTTTGATATTTACATAGACAGGTTGATCATTTGTTTTTTGTATGGTTTATAAATGTGCAGGTTGAGATCAAACGTATATCTCGGAGTTTCAACTATCTTTTTATTTGCTTTCTGTAGTGATTTTTATGATATATGTTTTGGAAATTTTACACAGTTTCCATTTTCTTAATTTCAATGTTTCTAGGGTTGTCATTCAGCGGGCAAGCGAGGGCAAACTCCCTGTACAGTCCGACTTGTTTTTCAAGTTCTTTTGAATGTTAGACAGCATGAACATCCGACAAGTTCGCAAGTTTCGGCACCATCAATACGAACCCATGTGACATCAAAAGGATTGAATTCTTGTTTGCGCTCTTGTTCCGATTTCATTTTTGCAGTGTAGAAGAGTTTTCTTTGTAGGAAAAAGATTTCCATTTCTGACCCTGATATATCAGTGTATTTGCTGGCAAAATATTATAGCTATTTGAGCAGATCTTCATCTATAATGTTCGAAGTCTACTATATCAAATTTTATAAAAACTGAATTATCTGCTTGTTGAGTTTCCTTGAACCATTGTAAGGCTTTTCGTATGTGATTTTCCAGAGTTGAGTCAGTGTACTCTCTTATGTTTTATATGGCTTTTTTCTAAGATTTTTTTGCTGATTTCCTAATTCAATTTGGGGGATGGTTTTTTATCAATCTGCATGTTTGGTTTATCAGGAATTGGGGTTTGGGGGTGTCTTTAAGTGTATGAAAGCTTCTCTTGCTGCGTTGTCTCCCTTATCGCTTAGGTCCATTTGGTGCACAGCTCCCTTTTCTTTTTTTCTAAAATGTTACTCGTATGTAGTTTTATCAGCTTTTTTTGTAAATTTTTTTGGATGTTTTTGTCGAGAAGCTGGAGTACTCTTTAGTTTCCATTTTGTAGAAGTTGCTGGTTTTGTCTGTCTTTCACAAAATTTTTTTGTCATTTTGGATTTGTTTGAATTCATTTTAACGATGTTTAATTCATTGTTTGATGTTTTGAATTCTATATTGGAATCATCCCATTACATTTTATCCTCAATGTCTCCATTCTTCGATGGCTGGTGGGAGCTTCGCCATGTTTTTGAAGTCATAATGTGTTTTTATCTTACTCATCTTCGCCATTAGTTTAAGAAGAAAAATAGCCTTCCACTCATAATTTTGATAAACCTTTCTGTCTGTTCTACTTTCTTTTCATATAGCATTGAGGTTTTGGCGAAGAACCCGAAACACACGAAAAACACACAGACAGCACGTGATGACAGACAACACAACGGGTCCGGTGGGGGGGTAATACATAAAACCGTCTAGCACAGACCCACAACCTCCTGATGATTGCATTGCATGAAACAGCGCAATGTAGATATTTTTAAACCTCCATTTTATTAACAAATGTAATAATATATATATATATATATATATAATATATATATATATATAATATATATATATAGATATATAAATATATATATATAATATATATATAAAAGTCATGGAAAATCGCCCACCTATAATCGATAAAATGAAACCTCTTTTGAAGAAAGCATGAAAAAACAAATAGCTACTATTGATTCAGAAAACCACATAACACTTTCCAAACAACATTGAATAATAACATAAAACAAATCCAGAATGACAAACAAGTATTCCATAAAGGCGGACAAGACTAACAATTTCTAATAAAAAGGAAACTTAAATGATACCTCAACTCCTCAACAAAAAATTCAGAAAAATTATAAAAAAAGCTGATAAGACCACATATGACATACATCTGCAAAAAAGAAAAAAGAACTGTGTCACCAGATGGATTTAGGTGATAGGATAGAAGCAACAGCAATGAAAAGAAGCCTTT
Source organism: Conus ventricosus (assembly GCA_018398815.1). Taxonomy (NCBI): domain Eukaryota; kingdom Metazoa; phylum Mollusca; class Gastropoda; order Neogastropoda; family Conidae; genus Conus; species Conus ventricosus. Next base: position 100,176,180 of record CM031601.1, read on the forward strand.
AAAACCCTTAAAGACCACAAACCTAACTTTCTCAACAACCCTACTTGTAGATTGATAAACCCATCATAATCTGAATTAGGCAAAATTAGTAAAAAATCCTGAAAAAGGTAATAGAGGACATAAAAATAAACACTGAATACAATCTCTGAAAAATAGTTATGAAGTTTATCCAATGTTTTAAAGATTGAACAACTGACAAATCAGAGGTTCATTACTTTTGACAATAGTGGACTTCTACCCTTTCCATAGATGAGGAATTACTTACTAAAGCTCTAAAGATCGCCAACAAATATACAAATAATACAAGATTCTGAGATGGAAATCTTCTCCACACTAAGAAACACCCTTCTCCATAGCACCAGTAAAACTTGGATTAAAAAAAAAAATCAAGAATTCCACATTCGAATGTCACGATGGATCTTAGATGGAGCTGAAACGTGGTGAATTATAGTTTGGCCTTTTCATGTTGTCACATATACCGAACATACTTTGTAAACAGGATGCTATACAGAGATGACGGTCTTGCCACTATAAACATAAACCAAAAATCATTGAAAACAAGAAAAAGAGAACTTTGTATGTAAAATTTTTTCAAAGCCAAAACCTTAAAATCCACAGTAGAACCAACAAAAAAAACAGTAAATAATTTAGACATTAAAACATTAACCTTAAGGATCATAACCTACAAAACCAATTAAAAAACCTAATGACACACCCGCTACGTAGACATCAATATAACCACCCCACCCTCCATCTTAAAAACCAACTAATGGTATAAACAAAAGAATTATCTAAACTGTCAGCAATGAGAAAGAAAATTTTAACAGTGGCAGCAGCAGAATATCAGAGGCGCTGAAAAAAAGAGGCTACACTACAAATTACAATACAACCCAGATCAACAACATGAACAGTAACAGAAAAACAGGAAAAAAAAATTATAGGTATAACCCTCCATGTGAGTGCAAGAACAAAAAACTAAACGTAGGAAAGAATCCTCAGAATCCTTAAAACATCAATCCCAAAAGAACATGTACGTACTAAAATATTCAACAAAATACCGTCAAGCTATCATACTCGTGTATTCCCAACCTTACCAATATAATTGAATCTCCAATAAATCCAAAAACAACACAACCAAAGAGGGTGATGAAAAGGATAACTTGTAATTGACTAAAAAAAGAAACCAGTGGCCCTTAGAATAATAAAATGTCTCTACACCAATATTGTGTACCAAGCTACGTAACACAAGACATGATAAAGAAACATATATAGAAACACGGTAACCACTAAAACCTAGATATGCAAACCATAAAACAGTCTTCAAAAATGAAAACATAATAAAAACCAAACAGAATTAATTAAATATATATGGAAGCTGAAAAATAAGAAAATATATTACAACATATCATGGAAGATTATAAAAAGAGCAACACCAAACAACACATTTCTAAAAAATGCAACTTATGTACTACAGAAAAGGTGGCTGATATTATGAAACCCCACTAGAGCATCCCTGAACTCTAAAGTAAAAATGATAAATAATTGCAGGCAAAATGAACTCTTTGCCAATGCACCATTCCCGTGGCACTCCCCCCTGACGCGCCCCAAAAAAGAAAAACCGCAGGCCCCGTGCCACACGCACATAACTCTCACCCACACACCACAATATATAACACCGGTGGCGGCCCAAATTGTAATGTAAACCCTGAGGAGAGCGCTATTTCGCTTGAAACAAGCATGTAGGTTTTAACCTCTTCATTTTAAAAAATCCTATTTTTAAACTGTTAATATATATATATATAAATATATAGATAATTATATAAAATGAATATATATATATAAATATATATTATATAAATTTCAAAATGGAGTGACTTGGTGGCGCGAACGAAGCAAAATAGAATAGATGTTTTTTAGAACTTACCGCCATGACCATTGACGAACAAAGCACATGACAAGACACGATGCATTTCAACCACTTTGGGTCCATCTTCAGGCGAAAAATAAATCACATTTACAAGTGGACAGACGAACAAAGAACGAAAAAAGGGGGAAGAAAGAAAAAATGACTTATTCCGTTATCATCCATGTGGTCGGTTGGGCGAAACGACATGGGGCCAGGGATTATGGAAGAAAACGGAGGGGTGTGGGGGGGGGTGGGGGGTTGCGTCGGGGAAGGTGGTGTGTGTGTGATATGAATAGGGTGTGTGTCTAGTTTAATGGATGGTGTTGTATCTTTGTGATGGTAGAGGTAGTGGTGGATTGATAGTAATCGGTATGGGAAAGAAGGGGGGGGGGGGGGAGGGGGGGGGGGGGGAAGAGAAACTGGAGGGGGAGAAAAAAAAAAAAGATTTAAGGGAAGGAAAAAACAAAATTAAGATTAAATAGAATGGAGTTGCTGTAACTACTGTATGAAGTGAGTGAAGGGATGGTGGTGGTGGTGTATGAATGTGTGTTGTGTATGTGTGTGTGTTGTAGGGATATTGCCAACTGATGTGGAAGTGTGGGTAATAGTGTGTTTGGGTTATTGTTGAGTTGCTGCCATTGGGTTGTGGTGTCCCAGTTTGCAATGAAGATGGGATTCTTGAGTGTGCGTTCAAAGCTGTCACTCTGAGACTGCCGAGTGCAATACTTTGACATGTCGATTTGTGTTTGGGTGTGTTTGAGTGTAAGGGCGACGGTTTGGGTCGGTGGTGCGGAATAACAGCCAGGTGTTCAGAAACACGCATCTCTGAACACCTAGCTGATATCCGCCACCACCGGACCCAAACCCGTCGCCCTACACTTCAACCACACCCAACACAACATCGACCATGTCAAAGTCCATCGCCTCTGGCAGTCACAGAGTGACAGCTTTGAACGCAACAACTCAAGAATCCATCTCATTGCCAAACTGGGCACACACACCCCCAGGCATCAACATCCAACTATACCCAAACACACATACCCACCACTACACATCAATGGCAATATCCCTACCAACACCAAACCCCAAACACATACACACACACATACATACACCACCACCACATCCCCTTCCACTCCGGGCCCTTGGGAATTCAATACATAGTGACAGCAACCCTCCATCTATTTAATCTATTTTTGTTTTATCCTTCCCTTAAATATCCTTTTCTTTTTTTTTTTCTCCCCTTCTCCACGGAAAAAGAAGAGAAAAAGAAGAAGAAGAAAGAAAGAAAGAAAAAATTTTCCCCCACGTGAATTAAAATCTAAACCCATTGCTCCGTAGGGAAAACGCTTAACCAACGGGACTCCTCTAATAGTCCCCTCGCTTAAAGGGAGACAAGCAGGCAAACAGGTTACCATGTTCTTCATATTGACACCACCGGGCTGTCAGCAAGTTGCGGCCCTTTGATTGCGGAACAGCTGAAGGTATGCAGAGCAAGCTCGATTTGGTTTCAGGAAAGCTGGAACTACTGCAGTGAATTCGACCCTGACAGCGTGTTCTTCTTGGCAAATCTCATACGCACGCTGATATGCAATGATAATTGCACATACCGAGATCTTAACAAAAAGACAAAAAACAAAAAGAACAAACAAACAAACAAACAAATTGTCTACGTTCTTTCCCACTCGCATGGGTTTTGTTGTTGTTGTTGTTGTTGTTGTTGTTGTTGTTGTTGTTCTGCGGGGCCCGTGAAGAGCATGCATTGAGTTGGACTGAATTCCTGCTGGCGTTGTTTGTTGACTTGAAGTTCTTTTCCTATCTCAACAGGCCACACGCCACAATTATGATTTTGCACTAACTCACTCAATACATAATCCATGTAAGCCTTTTTTTGTTTGTTTTGTTTTTAGGTGTAGCATGAATGTGAGCCAAAAATTGATATTAAACTGATAACAGTTTCCCCGCCTCTCTCCCTCCTTGTAATCTTCGCGTGAAGAACGGAAAAGCAACTTTTTTTTTTTTCAAAGTAATATTCTAGCCGCTTATGATTCAATACAATCACGATACTATACGGTGAAATACGGTAAAATAACAATATAGTATGACACAATATATATACATACATACATATATATATATATATATATTTATATATATATATATATATATATATATATATATATCAATGTAGTTGCACAGCCTAAAACGATTCTAACATAATGTACTATAATATAATATAACTGTACCAAACAAAAGGATGACGTCATAATTCACTCAGAGTTGGTTTTGATGAGGAGTGGAAAGCGGAGAGCAGAAAGAGGCAATGGGGAGGGCACGGGAGGGGGGGGGGGGGGGGGGGGGAGGAGGTGGCAATGTGAGTGAGAGCAAACTGAAGGGGGGGGGGGGGGGGACTACTAACTGACACAGAATGGCTCGAGAGAGGAGGGAGTGGAGGGGAGAGAGGAAAGGGGTGGGGGAGGGGGAGGGGGAGAAGACTGACTGGATGATTGATGAAGGTGTAACGTCAAGTGTTGTTTGTTGCAGGACGGCTACATTGAGTTCCACG
>CM031601.1:100180751-100190884 GCA_018398815.1 Conus ventricosus
ACGAAAGTGCAATGTACAATTGAGGGTAGTCCTAACCAAATTTACGCTAGCGGGCTTAAACCTTATCATCATTTTGACGAAATAAGAAAATTGTTTGGGGGTGGGAGTGTAGAAATCCAACAGTAGACCTTGCGTCTAAAGATCTACACCTTCACAATGTTAGACTCGATGATTATTTAACAACGAAATACGGCTTATGGATTGACCTAAGGGTGACAGAGGATAATGAGTTGCATGGAAGCGGGAGAAAGGTTAAAACGTAATAAACATTCAAATTGAGAAAGAAAAAGAGAGTGATAAACCACTTAATGCGCATTTGTTTTTAATATATGATGCGCAGCTGAATATTCAAGAAAGCAGATTAAAAAGTATAGTATACTAAATTATTTTTTCATTTTTAAAAAAGCATGCCTATGGATAGTTATCCAAGAGTACCTAGAGAAGAGATGTAGGCAATTCTGCTGCTATAGAAACCCCTAAAGTAAAAACCTCAGATTAACAAACATTTACACAAATGCAACAAAAACTAGAGCAAGACCTTTCAAAATACAGCAAAGCTAAACGAAGGTATTCTGCTGTCTTTAATGCTGTTACCTATGTTAATACTGGTGCATCGACTATAGCGCCGCATCAGCAGGAACGAGTGTTGGCCTTTTAGCAACGGGCATAGGCACACCCGCAGCTTTACCTCTAGGCGGTTTGCCTTTAGCTCTCGGCTTATGTTCATTAGCTGTAGGTGCTGCTAGCAAAAAAATAAAAACTAAACTCCAAAAGCACACCGGCCATGGTTCAACTAATAACAGCTAAACTTAGTTCCTTTAATCTGATAATAAATAAAGCACTAGATGACTCAAACATCACGGATGAAGAATTTAGCCGTTTACAGGCTGATTTTAATGACTACAAAAGACAAAAGTTTGATCTTCAAAGAAAGGCAGGACAAGTTTTTCTCAACAGCCAGACACCGAACAGATAAAAAAGGAATGTTTAAAAAAAGTAAACGAAACATTAAACTCTGCTCTAAACAGCTCACATTAACAACGCCAAAGGGTGTTTATACTTTAGTTTATGAGTCTAAACACAAAAAGACCGTCGATATTGATTAATTATTTTTTTTTATTAAATAAATATTTTGAGTTAGAAAAGAAACTCAGCATGGATAAGATATATGAAGGACCGGACGAATTGTTTGAAGGAATGCTTAAGGAAGAGCGTTTGTCAAGAGCACTAAATGATATTGATTTAGAAGTCATTAATCCAGCAAACGTACAGGCAAGTGTTGCTCATGCTATTTCTCAAGTTCCAAGTAAACTAACAATAGACCCGCCAGTTAAAGTAATGTTAGCTGTTTTAATCGACTATATAACAATAAATGAAGAAAATCTAGAAGTCTGGGTCTCGACTAAACAACAGACTATTCTTTCTCATAATGACTTAACACCCGGTTGGGCAGACCAACTGCTTACACAGTTTGATGTGGCCGCCGAAGAAGCCAAAATGAGAGGCTCTGGTTGGTCAGAGGGCGAAGTCCTAGAGATCAGATTAAAACAGTCTAAGTATGCGCCGATTGTAGGCAGGTCTTACATTCCGCTGCCCCCAGCATTAGTTGCAAAAAAAAGCAGTTCTAAACATAAAGAATACAGACGACAAATGCTTCATGTGGTTGTGTTCTCGCAAGGCTGCATTATGTCGGCAAAAACGCAGAGAGAGTGTCTAACTATTGGGATTACATCAATGATCTTAACTTTAGTGGGATTCCTTTCCCGTTAGCGTGGATTCCATTGATCAGTTTGAAGAACAAAACAAACCAATAACTGTTAATGTCTACACATGGGATGAGGAAACAAATCTACAGCCCATTAAAGTGTCTAAGAACAGTCCAACGATTGGCGAACCAGACAAAAATCATGTTGACTTACTACTGATGTTTTCACCAGCAGGGCTACCGCATTACACATTGATACGAACAATGAGTAGATTATTGACGCATACTTCAAAGCAAATAAATAAACAAGAATTCTGCAGAAAATGTTTGACAAGAATTCCATCTGTTCAAGCCGCGAGCGAACATAAGAAACATTGTAGTAGCCCAGTTGATTGTAAATACAGAACTAATTACGCCCCCAGAAGGCAGTAAAGTTAGTTTTAAGAACTGGAAACGGATGCAAAATTCTCCATATGTTGTTTACGCAGACTTTGAATCACTCATTGTTCCTTATGAGGGGCCAGCGCCACAAAAACTTCGAAAAAACAGTCTTAATGAGTAATCATCAGATTTGCTCATTTGCTTTCATTGTTTGTCAGATCGGATGGCGCCATTCAGCGACAGAATTATATAGAGGACCAAATGCGGCTAGAGATTTTTACAGCGCATGCAGCAAGTGTGTAATGACTGTTCTAATAATCTGAATTTATCTAAAATCATAATGACGCCTGAAAACCAAGAACAGTATAACTCAGCCACACATTGTTGGATTTGTGGTTTAGAACTCAGTGAAGAAGCAACAAATCCAAAAGTAAGAGTCCATGATCACATTAGTGGGAAGTTCAGAGGAGCGGCGCACAACAACTGCAATCTTCAACTAAAGTTTGAACCAAAGACATGGAAGCTGCCTATATTCTTTCATAACTTGCGGGGTTACGACTCTCATCTTATAATGAAAGCAGTAGACAGCGCCTTCAGGTAACATGCATTGCACAGTCATCAGAAAAGTACATGTGTTTCACTTTAAATAACATGTCTTTTTATGACTCTATGCAGCACATGATGGGATCATTAGAGTCGCTGGCTATGTCCTTAAAGTCCTGCCCAATAACGGAAGAATATTTTGACCCAACTCTCGTTAGAAAGGGTGTTTACCCTTATGAATACATGAACAGTTGGGAAAGGTTTGACGAAAATACACTTCCACCTAAAGGCGCATTCTTTTCTAGCCTTAGAGGAAAGGAAATCAGCGACTCCGATTACCAGCATGCTCAAGATGCGTGGCAGAAGTTAGAGTGTAAAACGATGGGAGACTATCATGACTCCTACTTGATGGCTGATGTATGTTTGTGGCGGATGTCTTTGAAAATTACAGAAAGACCTGCATGAAACATTACAGTTTGGATCCTGCGCATTATATTTCTGCGCCCGGGATGAGTTGGGACGCTTTCTTAAAGTTTACTGGAGTACAGATTGATTTATTGTCTGACCTACCAATGATTCAGATGATTGAAAACGGATTGCGTGGAGGAATTAGTATGGCGTCGCATCATTACTGTAAAGCAAACAACAAATACTTGGACGACTATGATCCGAGTAAAAGGTCTAACTATCTTATGTATTTAGACGCAAACAATCTGTATGGATGGGCTATGGCGCAATCGCTTCCATTACGCAACTTTAAAATGTACACAGAAGACAATCCGAAAAATATTCAAAAAGCATTAAAGTGGTTGAGCAGTTTAACACCTGATCAGCAGCGTGGTTTCATTCTAGAAGTTGACTTAGAATATCCACACGAACTCCATGACCTGCATAATGACTATCCGTTAGCGGCAGAAAGCCTAAAGATGGCGAAAACAGAGCCACCTAAACTTGTGCCTAATCTTCGGGGCAAAAAAAATTATGTCTGCCATTACAGACTCTACAATTTTATTTAAGACATGGTTTGAAGTTGACAGCTGTTCATCGTATAATTGCTTTTGATCAAGAACAGTTCATGAAACCATACATTATGAAGAACACTGATCTCAGAACTAAATCCACTGATGCTTCAGAAAAAGACTTTTTCAAGCTGATGAACAACAGCTGTTTTGGAAAGACTATGGAGAATCCGCACAAGCGTAAAGATGTTAGATTGGTCACCAGAGAGAACGAAGCAATTAAGCTAACTTCAAAACCTAATTATCAGGACTTTAGAAGATTTCATGATCAGCTTTTTGGCATAATAATGAAAAAAAAGAAAGTCAAATTAGACAAGCCCGTTTTTATTGGGTTTACTGTTTTAGAATTATCAAAGCTTTTGATGTTAGAATTTCTTTACGACTACTTTAAACCCTCGTATCCAGAGTCCAGAGTACTTTACACAGATACAGATAGTTTTGTTATAGATATCCCTACTGAAGACATCTATAAAGACATGGAAATAGAAGTAGTGAAAGGGCATGCAGGATGGTATGACACGTCCGATTACCCTAAAGATTCGCCTTTGCATTCAATTACTAACAAGAAGGTTTTAGGAAAGATGAAAGATGAATTATCTGGAAAGGTGATTAAGGAGTTTATTGGTTTAAGGTCGAAAATGTACAGTATTTCTAGCCAGGAGAAAACCATTAAGAAAGCAAAGGGAATATCTCGCAGTGTTGTGCAGTCAAACATATCGCATGACAACTACAAAGAATCATTGTTTGGCAATAAGACTTTTTGTCATGACAACGTAAAACTACGATCTAATCTACATGAGATCAACACAACGGTTGTAACAAAGAAGTCATTAGATAGAACAAACACAAAACGAGTATTTGTTAATCCAGAGTTTTCATATGCAATCGGGCACTGGAGAACAGTATAATTACATATTTTCTTCACCGAAGAGTTTATATTCGGGTTCATATCTTTCCTGAAATTTATTTAGAAGATCAATCGCATCATCTTCCAAATTATTCAAATTTTCTCTTATTTTTGCTTGACGTGCTCGAATTTTTTTATTATTTCAAAATATTCTTTTCTCCATATTTGATGGACAAAATTTGGGATTAGGGGCTGTAAGTGCTCTGGCCGATCTGCCCTGCGCCAAGGAATCCTCCTAACTGTTTCTTCAACAGCAGAATACGTATCATTTGATTCTCGTATTAATTCCCTAATAGCAGAACACACCCTAAATGATTCTCGTATTAATTCAAAGGTCTCTTTATTTATCCTTCTTGCTTCCGTTCCACGTTCTTTCTTTTGGGCTTCCATTTTAAACTTAAATATATTTTATGTAAATTAATTAAAGCGGAACTGTGTCTGGTGGGATTATCTGCAGTTCTTCTTTCACAAAAGATCTTTGAGGAGCCGGTTGTTTTGTTGTTCAGTTTCTCGTAAATAATAACACGGGCGGATTCATCTTTACAATTCTTTTTATTTCGTATGGATCAACACTCCAAACTGGATCAGTTGCCCTGATGCGAGTGTCCCCTTCTGCTTCCCCCGGTAAATAAAGGTACCTTACTTTCAAACCAAACGGCAATAGTTTGCTGGATGAAGACTCTCCTTCAACAACATTTATTGTTTTTCTTTTGATTGCTTGTACTGGTTTTAGCCCTTTAAATTCTTCATTATTCATTGCGCGCAAAACTGAGGGCAGTCTTCTAACCCATTCTGTGTTGCGAGAATTGTCAATAAGCTCTCTGTGATACTGGTAGGAGAAAAGTCTTTCAGCTAACTGTTTGTTAAAGTTTTCAACCAAAGCCTGTGATCTGTGAACTCCTGGAATGCCTCTTTTGATGGTAACTCTATGTTTCAACAATAATTGATTCACTTGGCCTTTAAATTCTTTTCCATCATCGACTTGAATCATGCGAGGATAAGTTAAAGGACCTCGTTGGTATATCAGTTGTATAGCAACAGCAACAGCAGAAGCACTCTTTTGTGTTAATGGTTCCGCATCTTTGTATCTTGAAGCTACGTCAATGACTGTGAGCGCGTACTTAAATCTTTTTCGTCTAATCGTATCATGGGGTAAATATAGAAGATCCATTTGATGGGTGTCGTTCGGTATTGTATTCACAAAGTGTGGTTTCTGTATTGTCTAGTGCAGGTAAATAAATTTGCCAGATCGCTTGTTTAGATAACCATTCCTTCGCTGTTTGTTCACTGACTCCCGCTGCTTGGCTTAACTTTTTGATTGCCGTGATTCCCTTCCAATATCCTTTTGGTGAATAATAGATTTTGTTCATTTTTATTCATCCAATATTATGGCAACAAAATACACGATGGTCATGCCAAAGACAATAAACGTGATTTCTTGCATCTTTTGTTTTCTGATGGATGATAAAAGTCGCTGAATTTTTGTGGGGCAATGTCTCGATTGGCTTGCCTGTTACAAGATAATATTCTTTTATCGCTTGATCAACATCTTTAAAACGTGTAAGCTGCATGCCCCTGTTTTTTCAGTGTGTTATTAATAAAATCTAACTGCTCAATTCTCTGCTTTTCATAGTGATCTTGTGCTGCAGCTAGTTGCTCCATAGCTTTGTTATGTCTTTTTCTCTCTCCGTCATCCCGTAGTTTACTAAACGCGTAATTACTTCCGCTAAAAGCAAGCGCATTAACCACAGCGCCGCCTATCATCATTACGAGTGAAGCCATTTTTATAAATGTATTTTTTCTTTTTACATATTTATATTCTCTGGAATTATTTTTTGATTAACTAGAAAATCTTTCGTTGCTAATGAAGCTGCAATAATAGCAATCAGTTTTGCTGAATCCTCAAAGCCTAGTTTGCCAAGATCTGCTGGTTTAATTTTTAACAGGCTTTACCAAGCATTGTGTATCCTACACTTAGACCTCCAATAACAGCAGAATGGTATACAAGGTTGGCGACAGTTTTTTTCGGTGCTCATTTTAAAAAAATAAAATAATTATAATTAATAAAAAAAACATGAACAGCGATGATCTACTACAGCTACAGGGTAGCCTAAACCTTCCTGAACTTATGAATGACCAAGTTGATGACCAAGCTGTTATGCCCCAAAAGGAGAGGTTGTATTCTTTGCAGCATGTGGAAAAACAAAACAGTTCCTCGGAACTGAATTCAGCATAGAACAAATTCAACAGATGTCGGCCACAAGACATTGTAAAGTATCATAACAGGTATGAAGCACAGCTGGGGTCTAGAATGGTGAAAAGCGTCGGGCAAACGGTTCTTAGTTTGTACACTAAACTAGTCAGTAGATTTGCTCCCATTGATTCTGAACAAGATCTTACGTATGATTTAACGCAAGATCCAGTTTTAACAAAGTCATTAGAGTCTCTAAGCTGTGATCTATATTACAGATTTGGAACATTGTTATCACCATTAATCATGGGATTAATTACTTTTAATCATATAGATTTTATTTCCCTTCAAAATGACTGAGCCAGAAAATCAGCAGAATCAGAAAACACTGAATCAGGTGGAGAAAGTAACCAAGCCAGAAAATCAGCAGAAAACACTGAATCAGGTGGAGACCAGTGAAAAGCATCCTGGGCGTGTTAAAGCAGGAAGAAAATTAGCAGAGTGGAACAGACAAAAAAAATTACAGTTACAGAATATAACTCATAATGAAAACATAAACACCGCCAACGCCAGAACAAGTTAATTCAATGCCAGCTATAAAAACTCCATGTGATTTAAGACCTACAGCGCCAAAGTCTTCATGGAATATTGAACTTAAAACTGTTGCCATTTTTGGCGCCCTTGCTGCTGCTGGGGGCGGTTATTACTGTTATAAAATATATAAACAATGGCAACAAAAACCAAAGCAGTCCAAACAACCTGAACCACTAAATACAGAAGACAAAAGCACGCCAGAGACGCCAACAATAAAAGATCGTTTTGATCCATTTTGATATGTAATAATATTTTAAGAACTTAATTTTTTTGTTTTTTGATAAAAATAGATCATGATGGATTATTATTTGTTTAAAATGATGGAGTCAATAAATAAAGACATGGAGTCTATAAAAAAACATTTCCATAGACCAGAATTGTAATCAATGCGGTTGCTTAGGATGTAAGAACTTCATTAAGATCTATGCTGACCGATCTCGCGCAGAGAACGCTGAGCAAAACATCCTCGACGATGACGCGTTTTTTGAGGCGTGGTGTACTATATTAGACATCTACTATTTAAGATAAAAAACATAGATTGTATTTTTTTGATAAGATAACTTGAATAAGAACTTGGTTGTACTTAGAGGATGACTTAGTTATAATCTTAGGTTGACTTGAGTAAGAACTTGAGAATGACTTTAGGGCGACTTAAGTAAGAACTTAGAAGTGACTTGGGCGACTTGAGGGCGACTTGAGTAAGAACTTGAGGATGACTTGAGTAAGAACTTGAGTAAGAACTTAAGTAAGAACTTAGAAGTGACTTATTAGAAGTGACTTGGGGTGACTTGAGTTAAGAACTTAGAAGTGACTTGGGGGTGACTTGAGTTAAGAACTTAGAAGTGACTTGGGGTGACTTGAGTTAAGAACTTAGAAGTGACTTGGGGTGACTTGAGTTAAGAACTTAGAAGTGACTTGGGGTGGGTAAAGGTAAGAAGGCGTTAAAATGTCAAGTGGAACTGATAAGGCCACTTAACATCTGTTATCATTTCAGCCAGCACAGTAATAACTGCGGTTAGTTGGTTTGGCTAACCAGGCCAAACGAGCATCCATGCACGTTTGACACAGTTAGGGGCTTGGTAGTTTCACTACTCTTAACTAGACCAAACAGGCATCCATGCACGTTTGACACAGTTAAAGGATTTGCGACTTTATATCTATGTCAAACGGGCATGTATGCACGCCTGTCCTAGTTACGAGCACCACTACATCCTGTTAGACCCATGCTGCTAAAAAAGGTCAGTTATAGCAAGGCTGACTTCACCGAAGGTTGCCTCCCACAACAAAGAGTTTCATTATACTTTCCTTCTCGCACAAAAAAAAGTTTATACCACACCCCTCCTCTTTTTTCATCCAGGCTTGGGACCGGCATTGGCAGAGTTAGTGTTTTTTTGGAGAGCTTTTTTGGCGGCTCTTAATCGCCAGTTAGTACACCTGACTGAACATTTGGAGCTTTTTGTAGGAATAGTGGCGCCACCCACTACCCCACCCCGTTCTGTTAGGTGTACTAAAGAGAACTCGATCTAATTTTGCCAGGCGTTTCGAAAATCATCATCTTTCTGAAAGTACTTAGCGATCAGCCTTCGTTTGGCAAACAAATCATTGATGCTGATGCTAAGGTTATGAAATTTTGGACAATAATAAAAATGTTTTGAAAGCTGCATCAGTTTTCTTGCATACGAGTCATCAATATTCATGTTTCTTCGTAAAAATGAACGCCATGTCTCAGTTGGTTTTGATCTTTGAAACATTGTTTGTACCTTTTCAAGGCAGTGACCCATAATCAGAGCATGATGAATAGTTTTTCTTTCGCTAAGTTTTAGTAAAAGAACACCATTTTGTAGAAATTGAATCATTTCGTCAACAGTCAAAAGCTTATCAAAGCGATCAACATCGCTTTCAGTAATATTGCCCAAATCTCTTTCTAAATCTCTTTCTTGAATCAACAAGCTTTCAAGGTAGCTGTGTAGTTCGTTAATGGTTAGTTCTCGTTTTTCTTTCTCCCCACCTTCCAAAAAAGCAATACTGCTCTTTGGCTTACAAGGTAAAAAACAGTGCCCACCTGATTTTCTTTTGTTTATATACTCCGCCATAAGCCTGTGGTATTGCATATGATCCTCCATAACAAGAAGTTGTTCCTCTGTGAACAAAGCACGTCCGTCTCCATTGGAAGCCATGACTAAAACTGTGCGGCTCTTGCCGACGTAGCAGCCTTGACGTGGTAGTGTCGACGTGGCAGTGTCAACGTGGCAAGAATGTTCAAGAACATTTGCTGATGCAATAATGTTGCAAGTTAACCTGGCCAAAGTGCGCCGCCGGCCCAGTAGGCTCGCGAGGTGTGTTTTATTGATTTTTGGTCACAGTTTGTAAACGGGCTGTGCGCTGTGTTCTATGTGAACGAAGGCCTCTTGTCTGCGCTAGCCGTGCCCTAGCATAAATTAAGTGATCAGGTTTCAGCCTATAACTCCCACCGCCTCGTGTCTGCCTGTCTGTTATACAAAGTTTTGTAGGTAGAAATTAGTCAGAATAAGTGTGCGGATTTTATGTCAAAAATATAACTTAGTTTTAAAAGACAAGCAAGTTTAGTAAATTAGTATTGAAAACGGATAACCCTACACAGTATGTTTGTTTGTAGATAATCGTTTTTTTGGTATGATGTTTACTTGTCAGAACGTAGAAACACGGGTTCTGGAGTCGCCCGTCGAAACTGTTGAGACGGGAGCCAAACCCGTGTTTCTACGTTCCATGAGGAACGTAAGAAACACTTAGAACCCTGCCTCATGTTGAGCAGCG
>CM031601.1:100191884-100199384 GCA_018398815.1 Conus ventricosus
CGATCAGGAGGACCGCAGACAGAGGTGGAATGCAACAGACCAACCTGATCAGTGAGGACCGCAGACAGAGCGTGGAATGCAACAGACCAACCTGATCATGAGGACCGCAGACAGAGCGTGGAATGCAACAGACCAACCTGATCAGTGAGGACCCAGACAGAGCGTGGAATGCAAGACCAAACGATCAGTGAGGACCGCAGACAGAGCGTGGAAATGCAACAGACCAACCTGATCAGTGAGGACCGCAGACAGAGCGTGGAATGCAACAGACCAACCTGATCAGTGAGGACCGCAGACAGAGCGTGGAATGCAACAGACCAACCTATCAGTGAGGACCGCAGGACAGCGAGGAATGCAACAGACCAACCTGATCAGTGAGACCGCAGACCAAGCGTGAATGCAACAGACCAACCTGACAGTCGAGGACCGCAGAACAAGCGTGGAATGCAACAGACCAACCTGACATGAGACCGAGACAAGCGTGGAATGCAACAGACCAACCTGATCAGTGAGGACCGCAGACAGAGCGTGGAATGCAACAGACCAACCTGATCAGTGAGGACCGCAGACAGAGCGTGGAATGCAACAGACCAACCTGATCAGTGAGGACCGCAGACAGAGCGTGGAATGCAACAGACCAACCTGATCAGTGAGGACCGCAGACAGAGCGTGGAATGCAACAGACCAACCTGATCAGTGAGGACCGCAGACAGAGCGTGGAATGCAACAGACCAACCTGATCAGTGAGGACCGCAGACAGAGCGTGGAATGCAACAGACCAACCTGATCAGTGAGGACCGCAGACAGAGCGTGGAATGCAACAGACCAACCTGATCATGAGGACCGCAGACAGAGCGTGGAATGCAACAGACCAACCTGATCAGTGAGGACCGCAGACAGAGCGTGGAATGCAACAGACCAACCTGATCAGTGAGGACCGCAGACAGAGCGTGGAATGCAACAGACCAACCTGATCAGTGAGGACCGCAGACAGAGCGTGGAATGCAACAGACCAACCTGAAACAGTGAGGACCGCAGACAGAGCGAGAAAGCAACAGACCAACCTGATCAGTGGAGGACCGCAGACAGAGCGTGGAATGCAACAGACCAACCTGATCATGAGACGCAGGACAGAGCGTGGAATGCAACAACAACAAAAAACCCAGACCAACCCTGATCAGGAGGACCGGCAGACAGAGCGTGGGATGCAACAGACCAAAGAAACCCTGATCAGTGAGGACCCGCAGACAGAGCGTGGACTTGCAACAGAACCAACCTGAACAGTTGAAGGGACCGCATACATAGCGGGCATGCGAACAAACCACCGAATCAGTGAGGACCGCAGACAGAGCGTGGAATGCAACAGACCAACCTGATCCAGTGAGGACCGCAGACAGAGCGGTGAATGCAAAGACCAACCAGATACATGAGACCGCAGACAGAGCGTGGAATGCAACAGACCAACCTGATCAGAGAGGACCGCAACAGTGCTGTGGAAAGCAACAGACCAACCCTGATCAGTGCGGACCGCAGAAAGAGCCGTGGAAATGCAACAGACCACCCTGATCAGTGAGGACCCGAAGACGAGAGCGTGGAATGCAACAGACAAACCTGATCAGTGAGGACCGCAGACATAGCGTGGAATGCAACAGACCAACCTGATCAGTGAGGACCGCAGACAGAGCGTGGGAATGCAACAGGACCAAACCTGATCAGTGAGGAGACCGCAAGACAGAGCGTGTAATGCAACAGACCAACCAGATCATTGAGGAACCGCCGACAGAGCGTGAATGCAACAGACCTACCTGATCAGAGGACCGCAGACAGAGCGTGGAATGCAACAGACCACCCCTGATCAGTGAGGACAGCAGACAGAGCGTGAATGCAACAGAAACCAACCTGATCAGTGAGGGCCGCAGACAGAGCGGAATACAACAGACCAACCTGATCAGTGAGGGACCGCAGACAGAGCGTGAATGCAACAGACCACCTGATCAGTGAGGACCGCAGACAGAGCGTGGAATGCAACCGACCAACCTGATAGTTAGGACCGCAGACATGAGCCGTGGAATGCAACAGACCAACAACCTATCAGTGAGGACCGCAGACAGAGCGGAATGCAACAGACCAACCTGATCAGTGAGGACCCGCAGACAGAGCGTGGAATGCAACGACCAACCTGATCAGTGAGGACACGCAGACAGAGCGTGGAATGCAAAGACCAACCTGATCAAGAGGACCGCAGACAGAGCGTTGGAATGCAAACAGACCCACCCTGAACAGTGAGGAACCGCAACAGAGCGTGAATGCAACAGACTCAACCTGAATTCATTGAGACCGCAGACAGAGCGAGGAATGCAACATACCAACCTGATCATGAGGACCGCAACAGAGCGTGGAATGCAACAGACCAACCTGATCTGTGAGGACCGCAGACAGATGGTGGAATGTACAACAGACCAACCAGTCATGATGAACTCGCAGACAGAGCGTGGAATGCAACAGACCAACTGATCCAGTGAGGACCGCAGACAAGTGGTGGAATCAACAGACCAACCCTGTCAGTGAGGACCCAGACAGAGTGTGGAATGCAACAGACCAACCTGAACAGTGGAGGACCGCAGACAGAGCGTGGAATGCAACAGACCAAACCTGATCAGTGATGACCGCAGATCAGAAGCTTGGAATGCAACAGACCAAACTGATCAGTGAGACCCGCAGACAGAAGCGTGGAATGCAACCAGACCAACCTGAACAATGAGACACGCAGACAGAGCGTGGAATGCAACAGACCAACCCTTGATCAGTAGGACCGCCGACAGAGCGTGGAATGCCAACAGACCAACCTGACATTGTGAGACAGCAGACAATGTGGAAATGCATCAGAAACCAACTGAATCAGTGAGACCGCAGACAGAGCGTGGGAATGCAACAAAACCAACCTGATCAGTTAGGACCGCAGACCAGAGCGTGGAATGCAAAAAGACCACCTGATCAGTGAGGACACGCAGACAGAGCGTGGAATACAACAGACCAACCTGAATCATGAGGACAGCAGACAGAGCGTGAAACAACAGACAAACCAGATCAGTGAGGACCGAGACAGAGCGTGGAAATGCAACAGACCAACCTGATCAGTGAGGACCGCAGACAGAGCGAGGAATGCAACAGACCACCCAGATCAGTGAGACCGCGACAGAGCGTGGAATGCAACCAGACAACCTGATCAGTGAGGACCGCCGACAGAGCGTGGAATGCAGAACAGACAACCTGATTCAGTGATACCGCAGACAGAGTTTGGAATGCAAACAGAACCAACCTGATCAGTCTGTGACGCGCAGACTAGAGCGTGGGAATGCAACCACCAACCTGATCAGTGAGGACCGCAGACAGAGTTTGGAAATCAATCAGACCAACCGGTCAGTGAGGACCCTCAGACAAGTGTGGAATGCAACAGACCAACCCTGATCAGTGAGGACCGCAGACCAGAGCGTGGAAAGCAACAGCCCAACCTGATCATGAGGACCGCAGACGACGTGGACTGCAACAGACCAACCTGATCAGTGAGGACCGCAGACAGACGTGGAATGCAAGCAGACCAACTGATCATGAGGAACCGCAGACAGAGCGTGGAATGCAACAGACCAACTGATCAGGAGGACCGCAGACAGAGCGTGAATGCAACAGAGCCAACCTGATCATTGAGGACCGCAGACGAGTGTGATGCAACAGACCAACCTGATCATGAGGACCGCAGGACATAGCATGGAATGCAACAGACCAACCAGATCATGAGGAGACCGCAGACAGAGCGGGAATGCAACAAACCAACCTGATCATGGAGGACCGCAGGAAAGAGCGTGAATGCAACAGACCACCTGATCATTGAGGACCGCGCAGACATAGCGTGGAATGCAACAGACCAACCTGATCAGTGAGGACCGGCAGACAGAGCGTGGATGCAACAGACCACAACCTGATCAGTGAAGTAACCGCATACAGAGCCGTGGAATGCAACAGACTCACCTGATCATAGAGGACCGCAGACAGAGCGTGGAAAGCAACAGACCAACCTGATCAGTGAGGACCGCAGACAATCTGGAATTGCAACAGACCTACCTTATCAGTGAGGTACCGTAGACAGAGCGTGGAATGCAACAGACCACCCTATCATTGAGGACCGCAGACAGAGCGTGGAATGCAACAGACAACCTGATCAGTTAGGACTGCAGACAGAGCGTGAAAGCAACAGACCAACCTTATCAGTAGGACCGCAGACAGAGCGTGGAATGCAACACCAAACCTGATCAGTGACGAACCGCAGACAGAGCGTGGAAAGCAACAGACCAACCTTATCAGTGAGACCGCTGACAGAGCGATGAATGCAACAGACCAACCTGATCAGTGAGGACCGCAACAGAGTGTGGAATGCAACAGACCAACCTAACAGTGAGGGACCGCAGACAGAGCGTGTATGTAACCGACCAACCTGATTCAGTGAGGACCTCAGACAGAGCGTGAATGCAACAGACCAACTGATCAGTGCGGACCGCAGACAAGCGGAATGCAACAGACCAACCTGATCAGTGAGGACGCAGACAGAGCGTGGAATGCAACAAAACAAATACCAGATCAGTGAGGACCGCAGACAGTGCGTGGAATGCAACAGACCAACACTTATCAGTGAGGACCGCATACGGAGCGTGGAATAGCAACAGACCACCTGATCAGTGAGGACCGCAGAACAGAGTGGGCGTGGAATGCCACAGACCAACCTGATCAGTGAGGACCGCAGAGAGAGCGTGGAATGCAACGACCAACCAGATACAGTGAGGACCGCAGACAGAATTTGAATGCAACAGACCAACCTGATCAGTGAGGACCGCAGACAGAGCCGTGGAAGCACAACCAACTGATCAGTGAGGACCGCAGACAGGTAAGGAATGCAACAGACCAACCTGATCCATTGGAGGACCGCAGACAGAGCGTGGAATGCAACAGACCAACTGATCAGTGAGACCGCAGACAGAGTGTGGAATGCCACAGACTCAACCTGATCAGTGCGGACCGCCGACAGAGCGTGGAATGGCAACAGACCACACCCTGATCTGAGGAACCGCAGACCAGAGCGTGGAATGCAACAGACCAACCTATCAGTGAGGACCGCATACAGAGCGTGGAATGCCAACAGCCAACCTGATCAGTGAGGACCAGCAGACAGAGCGTGGAATGCAACAGAACCAACCTGACAGTGTAGGACCGAGACAGAGCGGGAATGCAAAAGACCAACCTGATCAGTGAGACCGCAGACAGACGTGGAATGCGCAACAGACCAACCTGATCAGTGAGACACACGCAGACAGAGCGTGGAATGCAACAGACCAACCTGATCAGTGATGACCGCAGACAGAGCGTGAATGAACAGAACCAACCTGATCAGTGAGGACCGCAGACAGATCATGGAATTCAACAGACCAACCTAGATCAGAGAAGGACCGCAGACAGAGCGGAATGCAACAGACCAACCCTGGATCAGTGAGACCGCATACAGAGCGTGGAAAGCAACAGAACAGACCAACCTGATCAGTGAGGACCTGCATAGACAGAGGTGTGGAATGCAACAAGACCAACCTGATCAGTGAGGACCGCGACCAGAGCGTGGAGAAGCTCCTCAGGATGTGCATTAACCTGTTCCTTCTGTTCTCGAGGCGTTTCTGTAAAAGGACATAACCATAACGCCCTTTCGTTTTATTTTTTTTATTGTAAGATTAACGATTGAAAAAAAAACATAGTCATCACTAAACGCAAAAGTGTTTCATTCCGCATGAATAACATGACCAAAATTCTGCAAGAAGAGTTATATACAAGGACAGAGACAGACGGAGACATATACACACAGACTGACAGACAGAAGACTTGAGACATATTCACACACAGACTGACAGACAGACAGATACATAAACACACAGACTGACAGACAGACTGAGACATATACACACAGACTGACAGACAGACTGAGACATATACACACAGACTGACAGACAGGGACGGGCAAGGAGAGTGGTGCGAAGAGGAACTGGGGTTTGCTGTAGGGAGTCAGATGCAGAGGAATATCCGTGAGGTTTTACAGACAACTTCTGACTATCTTCCCAAATTTTCTTTTCCACGTAGTTTCATCTGCCACAATGCAAAGAGAAGAAAGGTTCCTATCACTCATACTGTCTGGCATCACTACTGCCACACAATGTTGAGTTCACCGCACTGATTTAATCACTTTGAAAATAACCATAAACTATACCTTCCTACACATTGCAGGAGAGACACGCTGTGATATTATGAGGAATAGAGCAGGAAACTGAAAGAGAAACATTTTTGGAAGAGTGAAAGGAAAGAAGTGGGGGGGGGGGGGGGTTGCAGGTAGGTCCTAATCATGGTGGAGGTCAGGGAAGTACTGGGAGGGTATGATGTAGATGATCATGATCAGAAACTTTCAAAGCGCAGAGCTTCATTATGTTGGGTCTTGGTCATACATGCCTGATGATGTGTCGGTGGTTCACTTTCAAGTTCGTTCAGCCTGTACAGACCATGATAGTTTAAGAATGGAGGAGGAGGTGTAAACTGAATGGAGAAGGTAAGAATAAACTTAGTCATCTTGAGTCATCGCACTGCTTCTAGATAACGGTCCACGGGGGGGTTAAACTACAGGTATGGCAAAGCGATCGTGGCCAACGATTTTCAATGCAGTCATATAGAAACAATTTTGGCACCTAAGCATTTATACTTCTGTCTCTGTCTTGTTCTCTCTGTCGGTCTCTGTCTGTCTGGTCTGTCTGTCCTCTCTCTCTCTCTTCTCTCCTCTCTCTCCTCTCTCTCACCTCTCTCTCTCTCTTCTCCTCTCTCTCTCTCCTCTCTCTCTCTCTCTCACTTCATCTCTCTAGTCATATCTTAGTCCCTTAAGGGAAAAGGGCTGGATTGAAAAAAAGCATTTGTAATTGCTTATCTGTTACCTTGGAAAAATAAAGATTATCATCATTCCAATCTATCATCATCAATACATCATCTCATCTCATCATCTCTCTCTCTCTTCTTCTTCTCTCTACTCTCCCTCTCTTCCTCTCTCTCTCTCTCTCTCTCTCTCTCTCTCTTCTCTCTCTCTCTCTCTCAAGACCATAAAGACATCAAAAATTGTCAATTTAGGAAAAGTCTCTCCCTTCTTTAGCTAATCTGTCTCTTTAGTATCTCTGTCTGTATGTCTGCCTGTCTGTCAGTCCGCTCTGTTGCCCCCCCCCCCACCCCTCTCTCTCTCTCTCTCTCTCTCTCCTCTCTCTGCTTCTCTCTCTTCCTCCTTCTTCTCTTCTTCACACCCATAAATAAAAACATCAAAATGTCAATTATGAAGTCTTTCCCTCTCTCGCTATTGTCTCTCTTTAGCTATTTTACCTGTGAGTCTGCATGTGTTTGTCTGTCTGTCCCTCCCTTCTTCTCCCTCTCTTCTCTCTC
>CM031601.1:100209384-100219384 GCA_018398815.1 Conus ventricosus
GAGCCTGAAGGAGCAGCAGTGAGCCTGACGGAGCAGCAGTGAGCCTGAAGGAAGAGCAGTGAGCCTGAAGGAAGAGCAGTGAGCCTGAAGGAAGAGCAGTGAGCCTGAAGGAAGAGCAGTGAGCCTGAAGGAGCAGCAGTGAGCCTGAAGGAGCAGCAGTGAGCCTCATCGACCACGTAAAAAAAATGTCTGTGACACATTTACATCAGATGTTTGATGTTTCCTTGAGCACAGACTGTAAGAATCATGCATGGCCTGTTTGTGACTCTCTCTCTCTCTCTCTCTCTCTCTCTCTCTCTCTCTCTCTTCTCTCTCTCTCTCTCTCTCTCTCTCTCTCTCTCTCTCTCTCTCTGTCTCTGGGTTGTGAATGGATCTCTGTCTCTGTCTTTCGCTCTCATTCTCTGCCTCCATCCCTCCTACCCCTCCCCCCTCTCTCTCGCTTCCTCCCTCTTTCTTTCTGTCTGTCTGTCTCTCTGTCTCTCTCTGTCTGTCTGCCCGTCTATCTGTCTATCTTCTTGATTTTGATGATGACGCTATCCGTGATGCAATGTAAAAAATTAAACTGGTTGGCAACCCACTAGAAATATCTGCAAACCTTATTACAGAAACGTCTATTATATTCAGCTAATCCCCCCCCTCTCTCTCTCTCTCTCTCTCTCTCTCTCTCTCTCTCTCTCTCTCTCTCTCTCTCTCTCTCTCTCTCTCTCTCTCTCTCTGTTTGCTCCTCTGTCGCTCTCACTCTCTCACATACTCCCGCCGGGTTTTTGCTTGAATAACGACGCTAAACTTAGTGTGGTGAAAGGTTGAAAATGGCTTGCATCCTGTTGGTAACGTTTGACGTAATTGGAGGAAAATAACACCGGTCTGAAAAACACACCAGGCTTGGAGGAAGAGCAGCGATCCTCATCGACCAGGTCAAATTTGTCTGAGGCACGTTCACATTTGACACACAAGGTTTCTGTAAGTGCAGACTGCATGGAATCATGCAAATTCTGTATTTGATCTCTCTCTCTCTCTCTCCTCTCTCTTCTCTCTCTCCCTCTCTCTCCTCTCCTCTACTTCCTCCTCTCTCTCTCTCCTCTCTCTCTCTCTCTCTCTCTGTTGTGAATGATCTCTGTCTCTGTCTTTCTCTCTCATTTTCTGCCTCCATCCCTCCTACCCCCCCCCCCCCCCTCTCTAGCTCTCTTTGTCCCTCTTCCTTTCTGTCTGTCTGTCTGTCTCTCTTTGTTCTCTCTGCCCGTCTGTCTGTCTATCTTCTTGATTTTGATGATGACGCTATCCGTGACGCAATGGAATAAATCAAAGCGGTTGACAGCCACTAGAAATATCTGCAAACCTTATTACAGAAACGTCTATTATATTCAGCTAATCCTCTCTCTCTCTCTCTCTCTCTCTCTCTCTCTCTCTCTCTCTCTCTCTCTCTCTCTCTCTCTCTCTCTCTCTCTCTCTCTTGTTTGCTCCTCTGTCGCTCTCACTCTCTCACATACTCCCGGGTTCTTGCTGGAATAACGACGCTAAACTTAGTGTGGTGAAAGGTTGAAAATGGCTTGCATCCTGTTGGTAACTTTTGACGTCATTGGAGGAAAATAACACTGGTGTGAAAAACACAACAGGCTTGGAGGAAGAGCAGCGATCCTCATCGACCAGGTCAACGTGGCACGTTCACATTTGACACACAAGGTTTCTGTAAGTGCAGACTGCATGGAATCATGCAAATTCTGTATTTGATCTCTCTCTCTCTCTCTCTCTCTCTCTCTCTCTCTCTCTTTTTTTTTTATCAGCAGGATTGTTCCCCCTGAGGGTCTTCCCATTCTAGTGAATTTGACTGCTGGACAATGTAGTTGCAAGAAATCCTGGAATTTTAATTCGAAATCGAAAAATTTAGAAGTAAATGTTTCTGTTAAACAGCACAGATCAAAAGAAGTGATAAATTCTAAAAAGTCTGGTTCCGTTAATTTATCTAATAGGCCTAATCCCCCCACATTCCAACATGCAAAGGTTAGGTTTCTTTTCCCGCTCTCGTCTTCCTTTCTTTTTCCATTCCCACTCTCTCCCTCTCTCGTTCCCACATTCATGTCGTGTTCTGGTGTCTGTTCATTGTTCTCTTGAGTTCGTGTAATCTGTGATCCCTGTGTACGGCCGTGGCCTGCCCTTCATTTCTTACTTTTTCCTTCCTTCGTAGTTGGATTCGTGCGTGTGCTGCTGGTTGTTTTACTGGATGCCTTCGTGCTACTGGTGTGTGAACGTAAAGTTTTGTTTGTTTTGTATTGTCCTCCCTTCTCTCCCTCCTCCCCACTAGCTCTGCCCCCCTCCTCACTGTCCGTCAGCGCTGTACTACTGCGGTGGATCCGCACTGTTTCGTCCAGAGTTGTTTGCCGTGAACCCGGCGCCCTGACGTTCTGTGCATCCGCTCCGTCTCCACCCCCACCCCCGTTCTCCCCTCTCCCTTTCCCCCTCTACGAGGCTGACTCTGTCTTGACCTTGTTTGCCACATGTGACCACTTGTCTGTCGCGCCGCGGGAGTGGTGTGTCAATTGGCGCCTCGCCAGCCGCGCGCGCTGTATCTGCGTATGACCTTGACCCCGGTGGATCCCAGAAGGATTTTGATTGGTCCTTGGGTTTGTTTTGGTTTTTGGATGTGTGTGCGGTGACCTGTGTGAGCACATGGTTACTGTCTGAACTTGGGAGCTTGCTGACACGTGTTTCTGTGTTGTGTGTTACATTCATACCTTCATTCTTGCTTTCCTCAGACACACCCCCTCTCCCATTTCCCCTCTCCTTTTCTTCCCCCCGCCACCGGCACCTCTCTATTACCCTCCGCTCCATCTCTCTGTTTTTTTGGGTTCTGCAGAGGTTCCAGTACCTGGTCCCACTCAACCCCTGATCTCCCTCCTCTCTCTCCTCCTGTCTCCCCCCATGCCATCAGATGTTCACTCTCACATACACTCCCTTCTCCTGCCTCACTCTCTCGCCACTTTCATCCCCACTGTCACTCCTGCTGGCGCTCATCATCTTTGTAATCTGCTCAGTTGCTTTCTTTCTTTCTCTCTTCCTTTCTTCATTCCACTCTTTCTCTCTTCTCAACTCATTTACCCTTTCCCTCTCCCTTTGCTCTCTCCTCAGTCTCTCTCTCTCTCTCAGTCCCACACTTTCACGTTCCCTCCTTCCATCATAGTCTCTGTGGCTCCATCCTTCATGACTGTCCGACACTCTTCTTCTCAACCACGATTGTCTATTTGTCTCTTGGTGCGTTGCTGCGGCGTACCCATGCCCGTTCCTGCCGTCATATCTGTAGCTCCGCTCCTCTGGTCCGTGGGCCCGCTCCGCTGGTCCGTACGTCCGCTCCGCTGGTCCGTAGGTCCGCTCCGCTGGTCCGTAGGTCCGCTCCGCTGGTCTGTACGTCCGCTCCGCTGGTCCGTAGGTCCGCTTCGCTGGTCCGTAGGTCCGCTCCGCTGGTAGTTTGGGCTGCTCCCTCACGTACAGCTTCCCTCCGACGAAGTAGCCGGACTTGCCCGTCTCCCTCAGCTCACGTAATTGTGCTCTCTGGCGCCTCGTCCGGTCCTGGCTCACCGTGATCCCTTCTGTTTTCATGGTTTCCCTGGCCTCCCGGTTCCTCAGCACCCGCATGGCGTCCCCCCATCGCAACATTTTGGCTATCACAGGCCTAGGGCGTTTGTTTGCTGGGTTGAACCTTCCCAGTCTGTGAGCCCGTTCTACTGTGTCTGCCGCCCAGTCCTCCTCCTTCATGTACTTTTCCAGTACCCCTTTGATAATGTCTTCACAATTCTCGGGTCCAGTCCCTTCGTCTCCTTCTTTTAACCCGTAGAACTTTAGGTTGTTCCTACGGGAAAAACCTTCTAATTTGTCTAATTCGTCCTCCATAAGTGCTAGTCTGCCTGCCATGCGTTCCTATGGAAAATGTACTCTGTGTGAAGTTAATGAAAAGTTTATTGCATTGCGAAAAAGACATTTTGTTTTTAGGTACATATGTACATCCAGTAGATAGCCGATATTATTCTGACAAAGATTACTCATGCACACTGGAACAAATTGAACAATACATATTTGCACAAACAGAACAAGGAAATAACTTCCATTACATCATTGGAGGAGATCTCAATGCTCGTATTGGGGAATGGAGCTTGAGCATCGATGATGAAAATGAGGTAACAGGAAGAGAACAGGACGTGTATGCACGTAGGTCTAAAGATCCCCACATAAATGGTTTTGGCAAGAAATTAATAGAATTTTGCATAACATTTAATGTAACTCCACTAAATGGTCTTTGCATGGGAAAGTTTGACGATGCATACACATTTTATTCCGAAAGGGGTAACAGTGTTTATAGATTATTATATATGTTCTGTTGAACTGTTAGAAAATGTGAACAAGTGTCAGATAGTAGAGAGAGTTGAAGCTCAGCATATGCCTATTATGATGGAATTACAAAGCACACTTTCTAACGCACAAGAGAACGAGGGCAAGAGATTTTACGTGAAGAAACTAAAGTGGGATCCCACAAAACAACAACAGTATGTCCAGTTCATAGAATCGGAAGAGGCGAAACAAACAATGGCACAAATAACAGAAGAAATAGAAAGAGATGTGGACACGAGTATAGACAGATTTAATACGCTACTAAAAGAGGCAGGGAAAGACATGTACAGAACAATAGGTATAGGAGGAAAATATAAGACTAAAAACAACTGGTACGATAAAACATGCGAAATCAAAAAGAAAGAAGCACAACAAGCACTCAATAGACTGACATGGACGAAAAAGGATAAAAACCCAACCATTTATGAAGGAAGGAGAGAGGTTTACAGGAACAAAAGAACAGTATACAAAGAAACAATTAGAGAAAAGAAAAAACAGTATAAAAAGCAAACATACGACACACTAGTACAAAATCGTAAGGACAGCCGAATGTTCTGGAGCACCATAAAAAGTGTTAGAAGGAAGAAGAACACATTACCATCTATTAATATTGCACAGTGGAAAGCGCATTTCGAAAGCATTTGAATCCACATGACACAGAAACACTAAACGATAGAGAGGAAGGACCACAAGAAGAAGAAGTGTTAAACGAAATTCATGTACAAGAATTAGACGAAGAGATAACCGAAAACGAAGTAAGATCAGCTACAGAAAAATTAAAAAAAGGCAAATCACCAGGCATTGATGAAATCCCTCCTGAATTTTTCAAAACTATAGGACAAAATATAGTGCCATTCTTAACGAAATTATTCAATAAGTTATATCAAGATAGTTACTTCCCCATAGAATGGTCAAGAGCGGTGATTTTACCACTACACAAGAAGGGAGATAGACAGAATCCAGGAAACTATAGAGGAATATCCTTATTATGCATCATAAGCAAGATTTACACAGCAATATTAAACAGAAGACTATATGATTGGGCAGAAGCAGAAAATAAAATTAGCAAAGAACAGGCAGGCTTTAGGAAAGGGTTCGCAACAGTAGACCATATTTTCACACTAACATCTATGATAAGTAACTGCCTATATGGCAGAAGAAGAAGTAAATTGTATGTAGCCTTCATTGATTATCAGAAAGCGTTCGATACAGTAAATAGAGAAAAACTTTGGGAAATCCTACAGAAACACAAAATACCTACGAAGATGATTAACATGCTAAAAGCTATCTATAAAACAGTACAAGCATGCGTAAGACATGGAACTGAACGAACAGAATTCTTTGAATGTCACACAGGAGTGAAACAAGGTGCTTACTGTCCCCCCTAATCTTTTCATTACTAATTACAGAAGTTGCAGACAATGTCACAGCTAAAGGAAGACACGGTTATCAATTCTTACCCGAAATGCAGAAATATTTTCACTTCTATTCGCTGATGACATAGCGTTAATAGCAAGAACTCCATAGGTTTGCAAAACCAAATTAAGAACCTGCAGGAAGCCTCGGACCGCATTGGACTAAAGGTTAATCTCCCAAAAACAAAATCATGGTCTTTAGAAAGGGAGGATACCTTGGCAGACTAGAAAAATGGTACTACAAAGGGGAAGAAATTGAGGTAGTAAACAGTTACAAATATTTAGGTTTCACTCTAACGACCAAACTCTCAGTAGATATTTCACTTTCAGAATATGCAGGAAGGGCGAAAGGGAAAATAGGTGAAATAATGAAAACAATGTATAGTTTAGGACACTTAGATATAAATATATTTTTAAGCTATTTGATACACAGTCAAGCCACTGCTACTGTACGCAGCAGAAGTATGGGGTTTGACTCGTTATTCAGCGGTGGAAAATGTACATTTATTCGCATGTAAAAGATACATGGGGGTAGGGAAGAAAACGCCAAAAAACTTAGTATACGGGGAAC
Source organism: Conus ventricosus (assembly GCA_018398815.1). Lineage (NCBI taxonomy): Eukaryota > Metazoa > Mollusca > Gastropoda > Neogastropoda > Conidae > Conus > Conus ventricosus. The sequence goes on from CM031601.1 coordinate 100,215,748, forward strand.
TAGGAAGATATCCGATGAGTATAGATAGTCCAATAAAAGCAATCAGATATTGGTTCAAATTAATGAAGATGACTCCAGACAGGATACCTAGACAAGCATATGAAAGGGAAAAAACAGAAACTGACAAACCACAGAACTGGGCACTGGAAATTAAACGCTGCTTAGATATGTATGGCTTCTCTGAAGTTTGGTTGAATGAAGGTGTAGAAAACGAGCAAAGATTTATCATAACACTAAAAAAAAAGAATTATAGATTGTTACAAACAGAACTGGCATAACAAAATAGCGAATAGTGAACGATTTACAACATATCATACGTTTAAAACTATACACCAAACTGAAGAATACTTTCGCGCAATCACAATTGCGAAGTTCAGAAAGCATTGACAAGACTACGATTAGGAATAAACGAACTACATGGCAATAAAAAATATATAGATAATCAAGCTTTAACAACATGCCCCTTCTGCCCAACAGTAGAAACAGAAATGCACTTCTTAATGTGGTGTCCAAATTACAGGCAATTGCGAACAAATACATTTTCAAACACTTTAGTAATAGAAACGCAATCACACTGGAAAATCTGCTACAAAACGATAATCCTGAAACCATAAGAGATATTGCAATGTACATCTTCTATGCCTTAAAAACCAGAGAAACCCTATGCAATAGTAATACTGATGATATATGAAGAATAGAAATTCTAAACAGAAAACAAAATATGTTACAATCAACGTTTCAATCAAATGTTTTTGTTGTTGTTGTCATGTTGAAATGTATGTTGCGTACTCCTGTGGACGGGCCGAGGGCCCCACAATAAATGGCGCAGCGTGAAAGCGCGCGTCAAGCGTCAAGCGTCTCTCTCTCTCTCTCTCTCTCTCTCTCTCTCCTGGTTTCTTGACTTTGATGAGGACGATATTCTTGATGACGTGGTGGAAGATTCAAACTGGTTGGCATCTCACTAGAAACAAATGCAGACGTACTTACAGACACGTCAATTATAATCAGCTAAACTCTCTCTCTCTCTCTCTCTCTCTCTCTCTCTCTCTCTCTCTCTCTCTCTCTCTCTCTCTCTCTATTGACTTTGATGACGACACTATCCTTGACGTGTTGGAAGATTCAAACTGGTTGGCATCCCACTAGAAATATGTGCTGACGTAATTACAGAAACTTCTATCACAGTCAGCTGATTCCTTTCTCTCTCTCTCTCTCTCTCTCTCTCTCTCTCTCTCTCTCTCTCTCTCTCTCTCTCTCTCTCTCTCTCCTCTCTCTCTCTCTCTCTCTCCCCCATAAAAGAGTTACATTTTTTGTTCACTTGTCCCGCTTATGGGAACATAAGAAAACAATCGAGACTATTTGAAAATAGCACAGTCAAGAGTCGAAACCTTAGCAGTATTTTGCAGACAAGTGATGAAACATTGTTAAAGATGCTGGCAAAATATCTAACAGAAGCAGTAGACACGCGGAAGAAAATTATGAATGAATAAAAGTTCAAAGCACTGAAGGGATATCAATTATATTTCATTTTTATTGTGTGGAATACATTTTGTTTTTACTTCGAAGCTTGATGGTTCAAGTGAATGGTTTTTCATAATATCAAGTCAGATAAATTATCTGTACAGAGGATATGTGTGAATGGGAGAAGGGAGGATAAGGATATCAATGCGTGCGTGCAAGTCGATGGAAGTTAGGATGGATCAGTGTGCGCATGTGAAGGGAATGGTGGTTGTGTGAGAACGATTTTGTTATAGAACATAGACAAGAAACACAAATGAGTGATGGAAATGGAAATGATTTTATGATTTTGCTTAGCTGTGTAGGCACCTGATTTGCAGTTTTTCTTTCGTTTTCTTTTCTTCTATGCAAAAACAAAAGACATTGTACCCCCTTGACAAAAAGGCTATTAGCCAATGTCAGTAAAAGATGCTTGTGTCAGTATCTCCCCCCCTCCTCTCTCTCCTCTCTCTCTCCTCCTCTCTCTCTCCTCTCTCCTCTCCTCTCTCTCTCCTCTCCTCTCTCTCTCTCTCTCTCTCTCTCTCTCTCTCTCTCTCTCTCTCTCTCTCTCTCTCTCTCTGGTCCTTGCTTGAGTACCGACACCAACCTTAGTGTGATGAAAGGTGAAAATGGCTGGCATCCTGTTGGTAACTCTCGATGCCATTAGCGGAAACTAACACCGGTGTGGAAAATACAACAGGCTTGAAGGAACAGCAGTGAGCCTGAAGGAACAGCAGTGAGCCTGAAGGAACAGCAGTGAGCCTGAAGGAACAGCAGTGAGCCTGAAGGAGCAGCAGTGAGCCTGAAGGAACAGCAGTGAGCCTGAAGGAACAGCAGTGAGCCTGAAGGAACAGCAGTGAGCCTGAAGGAACAGCAGTGAGCCTGAAGGAGCAGCAGTGAGCCTGAAGGAGCAGCAGTGAGCCTGAAGGTACAGCTAAAGGAACAGCAGTGAGCCTGAAGGAGCAGCAGTGAGCCTGAAGGAGCAGCAGTGAGCCTGAAGGAGCAGCAGTGAGCCTGAAGGAACAGCAGTGAGCCTGAAGGAACAGCCTGAAGGAACAGCAGTGAGCCTTAAGGAGCAGCAGTGAGCCTGAAGGAACAGCCTGAAGGAGCAGCAGTGAGCCTGAAGGAGCAGCAGTGAGCCTGAAGGAACAGCATGAGCCTGAAGGAACAGCAGTCAGCCTGAAGGAACAGCAGTCAGCCTGAAGGAACAGCAGTCAGCCTGAAGGAACAGCTGAAGGAACAGCAGTGAGCCTGAAGGAACAGCAGTGAGCCTGAAGGAACAGCAGTGAGCCTGAAGGAACAGCAGTGAGCCTGAAGGAGCAGCAGTGAGCCTGAAGGAACAGCAGTGAGCCTGAAGGAGCAGCAGTGAGCCTGAAGGTACAGCTGAAGGAACAGCTGAAGGAACAGCAGTGAGCCTGAAGGAACAGCAGTGAGCCTCATCGATCTCGTAAAACATGTCTGTGACACGTTTACATTAGACGTTTGATGTTTCCTTGAGCGCAGACTGTCAGGGATCATGCAAGGCCTGTTTTGGCCTCTCTCTCTGTGTCTCTCTGTCTCTATCTGTCTGTCTGTCTGTCTGTCTGTCTGTCTGTCTGTGTCTGTCTCTGTCTCTCTCTCTCTCTCTCTCTCTCTCTCTCCTCTCTCTCTCTCTCTCTCTTTCTCCTCTCTCTCTCTCTCTCTCTCTCTCTCTCTCTCTCTCTCTCTCTCTCTCTCTCTCTCTCTCTCTCTCTCTCTCTCTCTCTCATAATAACCCTTTCTCTCAGTGTCTGCGTTTGTTTGTTTATTTGTTGTTCTCTGTCTGTCTGTGTGGATTGAAAAGAAAGGCAGTTAAATGGCAGAGCAAACGCAAAGAGTCATGAAAACTCCACAAAACAAAGTCCCTTACTGGCCTGTACCTGTAAAAGAACTAAAACTTACCAGCCGCTGTGGCGAAGTGGTTAGCGTCGCGGATTCCCGGCTGGAGGTCGTGGTTCGAATCCCATCAGAGTCATGTGGGTTTTTCTGCCCCGACCGGCTCCTACCCAGAGTTGAGTTTGCTGTGGACTCAGTTGGGAAGACTGGGACCACACAGTCGAGTTTAATCCACTTAATGGATGCGTTTCTGAGAGTGTTGCTCAAATGTCCTGACCAAGACTGCAGG